>JAFIDM010119459.1:0-11743 GCA_023159025.1 Thereuonema tuberculata
AATTTTTTTGATTAGTTATTTATTTATTTACTTTTATTTTTTTTTTTACAACAAATTTAATAACATTTGGAATTTTTTACAAATTGATAGGATTAACAATTTTAATGATATTTACAATTGATAAGATATGCAATAAAAATAATAATAATAATAATACTTAAAAATTGTTTAGAAGCATTAAAAAATTTAATGCTACTTGCAAGTGACAAGATATATAATAATAATAAAAATAATAATATTTACAAATTGGCTAGTATGTTTAGAAATTTTAATGATATTTACAATTGACAAGAAAATATATAAAAAAAATATTTACAAATTGATTAGAATGATTAACAAGTTTAATGATATTTACAATTGACAAGATATATGTTAAAAAGATATTTCCAAATTAATCAGAATGATTAAAATTTTGATATTTACAATTGCCAAGATATATACTAATAGTAACACACGAGATGATTGACTACATAATATCAGGCTGTCCCCTTCTCTCACAAACAGACTACCTCCACCCACACAATCAGGTAGCGTCATCGTCCATCAACAGCTAGCATAAACACTCACTTATTAAGAACACTACAAGTACACACCACAAAGCATATCAGTATGCTTAAGTCACCCTGATATAAGCTGTACTGGGACTGCCCCATTTGCACAGACAGAACCATATAATCACACTTGTTGATAATGTCAACAAACAGACCTATCTCATTGATATTGGAGTGCCCATCTGCAAGAACATGCACAAAACTCACGCAGACAAGATCAGTAAATACACCCATCTAGCACACCTTGCCTCAGCATACTTCACAAAAACACTTATGCACAACTCCAGAAGGCTGTGATACTCAAACACAACACAAATACTGTAGGAAATTCATGGACACAACCACACATCCTAACTCACTTTGGGTATTTATTTATTTTTTACATTTGATAACATGTGGTTGGGCCTTGTTGTCTTTGCTGGGGAGATCCAAGAATAGAAACATCTTTACAATAATAAAAATAATAATAATAATATTTACAAAATGGTTAGCATTGTTAAAAATTTAATTTGTACAACTGACAATATAAAACAGTATGTATGATTTCCAATTTTTATCACAATGATTTAAGGTAAGGCAGGTCATTACCAAAAAATTATTATTTACAAATTGATTGAAATATTCAAAAATGTATTATAGTTGGAAGAGATGATTAAAAATTTAAATACTATTGCAATATTTTCAATTGACAATATTTGCAAAAAAAAACAACAAAAAAAAAACTATATATATATATAGTTATATACAAATATTATGGAATGAAATGTAAAAGTCATTCACATATCTAAGCAAGACAACAGAGCTTATTAAACAAATCAAATAATAATAATAATATTTACAAATTAATTAGAATGATAAAAAATTACAATTACAAAAACTTACAATTGACAAGATATCTAAAACTTATTGAGTTTTTTAATATTTTTTTTGCTGTTTGTGATATTCTTTGAAATTGCCTTCACTTTATATATTATCATTAAATGAATATAATAACGCACAATGTATTCCCATACATCAAAGTCATGAAGCTCACACTGAAGCCATTCATGAGCACACTGTTTAAGTTGGGAAGTTAATTTCTTTTTAATATGCTTCTCATTGCAAGTAAGAGAAAAGAGGTCATTAAATTTTTCTCCCATTTCTGCTACAGTTTTCGCAAAGTCTTTAGAGGGATAGGTAAGTCCTTTACTTACTTCATTGAACTCTTTGAAGTACATAAATACAGAGCTCTCAGATAAAGTACCATCACCAAGAAGACTTTTGTGACAATCTGAACATGAGAATTTGACTGTTACATGCTTAGCTATAAATCCAGCTACATATGTAGCAGAATTTTGTTTCAGCAAGTCATGTGAATTGATATTGGCAATTTGTGATATGAAAGGACTATCAACACTAATATCTAAATCAGGAATGTCTTCGCAATGTGAGTGCTCAGCATCCTGTGTAAGTACATCAATTGGAATTAAAACTGCATCATGATCAGGTTCACAGTTTGTCATTCCGCAAGTACTAATAATACTCTGTGCCACAAGTAATCTAGATCTCTGCTGAAAGTCATATGCAGTTGGATGGTCATTGTTACCTCCTCTGTGTCTAACAACAGAAAAAAATTTTTCCAAAGCATCCTGATTAAATCTACTCATCAGAATGAATGGAATGTCTGTCAGCAAAAGTGGAATCAATTCCAAGAATGCTGACAATGTAATCTGCCATCCCAATAAGCATGGAAATGTGGAACGATTCCCTGGAGTTACAAACTCAAGTGACTTCACAAATTCCATTTGGCTTGCCCAAAAACTTAAATGGGATGATTGATTTGTAACAGCAGACAATAGAGGCCGAGTCTTATGATGGAGGACACGACTGTTTAAGCTATCAAATAAATCATTAAAAATAGAACAGAAGTCTGCTGTATGGGCAGCACCAGGAGGAAGACGTTCAAATGTGCAGAAAAGGCTCAAGGCAGCAGCAACAGATCGGCTCAAAACCTGTGCAGCATACCTAACACACATTGAACCCAAAGTTCCCACTGGAAAATGCCTTTCTGTTAATTTAGGTACAATTCTGTGGACACTTTTGGAATCAGATTTCCAGAGTGAGACAATATGACTCCAATCAGCTGTCCTATTACCAGAAAAATTAACTAGATATTTTTTAAAATTATTCCTTATACATTTAAGTAAATGTGGCACATCAAATAAGGTAAAAACTTTATGATCATTAATAAATATATATGGTTTATCTACTGTCACACACAATTCTGTTTTATATAATTTTTGGTTGTTGGTACCCTGATCACAAACAATTGCCACAGGTTTCAAACCACATTCAAATAATTTTGAAAGGGCTTCTGTGACAAGAATCTTCAAAGTTGCTGAAGAGGTTGTCTGTGATGCAAAAAAGTAACCAATAACCTGTTTCCACTTTTTGCAAAGACCTCGAACCATAAAAACAAGAACATGGGTTGCAAGATTGGATGAACCTGTACTATAGGAACCGAAATTTTCAAACCCATCAATAACATCTGTCTTTTTATTGTAAAATAATCCTCGTTTCAACGACATTTCATCAAACGAAAGAATGCAGTATTTGTATGCGGGTTTTAACTTACTGGCTATGATTTGAATGGCATTCAGCACAGCAGTTGAAAACCCAGGTTCCATTTCTATATCTGAGACTGCTTTCAGAAGTGTTTGTTTACTTGGTAAATGTAAAAAACCTCTGAGTGTGTTATATGATTTAGGACTGACAAGGTAGAATTGAAGACAAGTGTTTTTGTCATCCATTGTCCACCGTCGTCCATTGGCTGATACAACTGAATTCAATAATTGGCACTGAATAAATTTATAAAGATTAGGCTTTACTATAGTCTTAATAAGTTCTAAAGCCTGCCTTACCTTAGTTCTTTTACATTGCCTTTCTTTTTTTTGTTTCTTTTTTAAATAATAAATAGATGTTGACAATCTTTTTATTTTTGCAGTTTTTGGAGTAATTACTCTTGGTTTTCTATACGCAACTGTCTGGCGTGGTGTGCTAGTAATGGGTTGAAAGCAGTTTTCTATATAAAAAAAAGAGGGACTTCTTGGAGGTGTTGATGGATGCAATAAATTTTCTGTAGAAGGTGTTTCAGGAATTGCAGCTTTCATCTTCACAGCTAAAACTTCTTGCAATTTTGGGATACTAATATCAGTTTTTCCTAAAAAAATAAAAATCCTTTTTTAATTTGAGATCTGCACTGGTTCTATTGAAGTTTCAAAAACAATAACCATGGTTCCAATACTAAATTTAAGTTAGTAATTATTCATAGAATTTATGAGGTTATGATTTCTTTTTTTAAATTATAATCTTCAGAGTATAAAAAAAGTATAAATTTGTATGGTGTAGAGAAAAGAAAACATTCCTTATTTAATTAAAGTGTATCACCATTTAATATTAAGAATAATCATATTTTGATGGAATATGTGAAAACTTGTATTAAATTGAAGGTGTAAAGGATGGCATTACAATCATAAATCACAAAGAAATCTCTCTAAATATTAAACCTTTTTTTTGTTGTTGTTTCCAAAGTTGTACATATAAATACATATAAAGTTTTTATGTTATTTAGTACCAATGTTTCTGGTCATTCACATTAAAATTACTACCATGAGTAAACTAAATATATATATTAGTAATTTCACTATTTAAGAGTTAATTGCATTATTTACAATATGTATGACAAAGTTAATGAACTTACTTGGAATTGCACATGAATGCAGTCTGTGCATTTTTGTTGTTTTATAATCAGAATCAGTGAAGTGACCACTGCAAATTCTGAGAGAGGCATATAGAGCAGCACTTGAATATCTATTCAGAGCTTTGATATTAAGTGCTGCTCTCCACTGCTGGGACCTGCAATGAGAATACAATGGTTATAAAAATAATAATGAAGCCATAATCTATATTAACAACTCAATCTGTCAAATAAATTATTATCATGCAAAATAGTTAAGCTATGACAATGTTTTAGTGCAGAATAATTTAAAACTATTTTTCAGTGATAAAAGTTAATTGTTACCTCTCTTCATCTCTTGGGAATCTAAAGAACCTGCGTTCAGGATGAGTGGAAGGGTTAGCTTCACAAACTACACATTTTTTCGTGTTCTTTTTCACCCTGCAAAAAATAAAGATATAAGTTTAGTAAAAAAATTAATTTCAGCAATATTTAGTACATAAATATCAGAAAAAGGCACAGATATATATTCGACAATTTTGAGCAAAGATGGGGGGGGGGGGGGGGGTAAAAAAATATAAAAAAACGTTGAAAATATCCACAACATAAAAGATATTGTAATGAACTTTTTTCTGAATATACAAATAACTTATAATCAATTTATTTTTATTTTATTACTTTTTTGGGGACTGATGTACTAAATTTATTTATTTAATCAAAATATTTAATTTTTTAAATTTCCATGCTGACTTTAGGCCTAAAATCTCGGGATAAAATTTTTTATGCTTAAAGTTTCTCTTCTGAAAAATCTTTTATTATAAATTGTTTTCAAGTACTATTGCAGTTTTTAAAACAATTAATGAATACAAAAAGCTTAAATTTTGACAGATTTTACAAACAACAATGATTACTATAATAATCATGAAAATTTGAACACTCACCTGCTCGATGAAGCTGTGTTTTCGGTCAAAACGATGATTTCTTCAGCTCCTAAGAAATTATCATTCATCGAAGCCATATCTCAATATTTTTGGAGTTGATAAATATTGGATAATATTTAATATTGAGAGTTGAATAATATTGGAGAGTTGATAATAAGCTGCGATTCTACACGAGGTGAGATCGTTAACTTGATGGTACGCATGCGCGACTGGTCATTTCCTGTCAACACATAGCTGCCCCTTAAAACACTCTGTATAAATATAAGTTGCTTTCACTGCATTTTTTCATCCCAAACTCTGGCGGCGCTGCGTACGCTAAACGGAAGTCTGCCTTCTTATTATTATATTTCTTTGGTATTAGCGTGAAACAGCTGTACTAGGATAGTATACAACTTGGTCTCATCCTTTATTAACAAATATTTTAATTCATAATTTCTTAGGTTTTTAGTACACGTTGAAATTTCAAAATGTTGTTAATTTTGTTTATTTCAAACACATTTTTAAAACTTCGTGCTTTTTGTTATAACGAATAAAGTTGCTGTTGCGGAGTTAATTTGTGATATTTCAGATAATAATTCCCCCTCTTTTCAATTCGGCAACCAGGAAGGAAATGGAAAAACATGGGGGGGAAGGACTGAATTTAATAGCCAGATATCCCGTAACACAACGAAGGAAGCATGCTTGGCGATCAAATACCACAGCGCATGCGCGAAACACGCCACTCACAAGGTGTCAGCTGTGAAGCAAAAACCCTTCCCCATAAAGAATCGCTAACTGTTACTTCAATTAGTTCGACTTCGACGTTGATATTTTTGGGTCAAAACACACGAATATTTCCGTTATATTACAGGTGTAACTTGAGTTTCCTTCAATTTTTCTTCTTATTAATAAATAAGAAAAACGAAAAAAGTCTTCCAGGATACGTCAATGAAATGGCCCGTTTTGGCCTCTTAATACTTAAATATATTGTTTTGTAATAACACATCTTTATTATAGTAATTCAAATTGGTTATATACATTAATGCAAATTATTACATCTATTTTTTTTTGTTTTAGTTTCAGTGCTTATATCTTTGGACAGTTTAAACCAGACATTGGCTCCTCGTTCATTTCAATCGGAAAATAAAAATTCATAAAGAAAGGTATCACTTTCATTTGCCTTATTCCTGTTTCTTAGGGTACAAAGGCATTTTCGTGAAGCATCACATTAAGCAAACAAACAAGACATGCAAAGAAAACAAATAATTAATCATTCGATTTATAACATTTAACATCTTTGTTTGTTTTTGTTTTTTTTTAATAAAACCATTTATAAAATATTTCTTTGAACCAAATAGAATAGTAGATTACCTTTCGCTACTATGTTATCAGCACTCTATGGATATCTTCTGATATTCAGTAGTGCAGGAACTCTAGGACAGCTGGTTAGTGTACTTTTAATCTCACATGAGCGGCTCAAAAGAGTTTAGTAAAGAATGTACATACACTAGAACTTTGTTTTATGTTTTTATTTTTTTATTTATATGTAAAGAAAAAAAAGTCCTTTCTCCATCTTTTAACAGATACAAATTCTCCTGAGGTTTTGGTAGCTCAAAACATTTGTTTCAACAATATTGGCTTAGTTTTGCGTAAAACTTATGTTTCTTTCATATGACCTGTCGTTATCTACATAAAATTTCTTTCTATTCGAAATTAAAGAAGTTTTTACAATAATCAGATGAACAGACCAACCTAATTCATTCATATTTTTGTCAGATTTGAGCTTTTACTTTTGAAATTATGAATTGGGCCTTTTTTTTTTTTAATATTTTTTTTGTTATAATTAGAATTAGACTTTTCTAAACGCATTAAGTTAATAATAAAAATTAAAGGTTATTTTTGAAGTTTCTTAATCTGTTCGTCTGAGTTTTCTTTTAAATACTGAATCTTACATCAGCCAATGACTTCGCCTTGAACTTGGTGTGAGGTCTCCCAATTGAGATCCAATGTTTTCAAGGTCCTTTTTCAAGCAAACTAGTTTGGACTGAAATTGTGATGTGAAGGTTCTCGAAGATTTCAAAATAGTTTACCTTACTTCGCCTGCCTTTCCTAAGTACTTCACTAAACGATAGTCCAACTGAAATTACTGGAGCCTCAATGTCTGTTCAAGTAGAAGAGATATAAAACCTCAAACAAAATGGAAACTTTAATTTTTAAAATTGGATTTAAAAATGAAAAAAAATCAGAAACTATACGTCTTTTGGTTGAAAAATGTTTTTAGTTTTATCGTTTATTATTAGCTTAAAACAAGGACACTTGATGGATTCCTGCAACCTTCCGCAGGATTTCACCTTGATTTTTGACTCTTGGAAATAAGAAAAAAAAATATGTTTGACTCTTACAATACCAATTTCTTCTTTATGTCTCCACTAGCAGCAAATCCTGTCGGACGACAGGCATAAAAAAATCTGAAAAATCATTTTATTATCAACTATCAAATATAAAGTAAATGTAATCTAAATACTGCGCTAACTTGTGAACGAAGCTTCTACGGCAAAAATGGTTTTGAATTTCGAAATCAGCGTAAACAACTGAGTAAGTATGCCAAATTTCATTAAAATGGATGCAGTGGTAACAAAATTATTTGATTTTGAACGTATGTTTTGTTAGAATTTCAGTTGTCGAGGGCAGTTCCAACGCTGCAGTATGATTGGGAAACTGGCAGCAATTGTTGTTTTGATTGTTGCAGTGTAAAATTGCAAATACCGAGGTTTATCCAACGCTCTGTAAAATTCTACCGCAAGAAATTAATGCATTTCCGTATAGACTTTCTTTCTGCGTGAAGGAATTTCAGAAATATATGTAATTCTGTCTGTAATCGCTGTCCGTCAATTTGAATCGACGGCAATTTATTTGGGCGCCATGTTTTTCCATGGGCATGACGTCATGCGTGACGTGTTCCAACGCTGCAGTATGATTGGCATTATATCGAGTTACGGACAGACAGACAGACGAACTTAGCCAATTATATATATTAGATTTGTCTCTTTGCATGCGCATCACGATAAAACAGCTGATTTTCATAAAATTTTTATCATTTGCTTTTATGGTCCAACTTACGTATTATTTTGGTCTCCACGTGTTTCAGAAATTACCTCCGTTCTTTAAAATTTGGTACGATATGTATTTATGGTCTTACAATGTTCTTCCATTTGCCAAGGAAATAGATGAACACAAAGCACTTCACATGCTTTCATTTTTTACAATTACAAAAGCTTATTACTTCAATTCTCAAAGGTGCAACTGTTCTGTCTGCATCAGCTTTAAATTTCTCGACATTGTTCACGGTGGATCTTTTAATCATTTAACGTCTAAAACATTTATTTCCGGGAAATGTGTCCATACATTATTCCCTTACCATTAAATTGAAAAGAGCCTTCGTAGTTGATTTTAGTTTTCCCTTATATCTCGGTTCTCGTAGAAAAGTTTTTTTTGTATTCTGACATCCTGTATTTTTTAGGACGTACTTTCATCATTTATGATGAAATATTTGTCTATTTGAAGTTTAATTTTTTTGACTTAAAGCTTATGGTTTAAAACAGTGTTCTGAAGATGGGGTGCGATTGCGAAAGGTTTGTTATAGTCAAAAACAGAATTTTTTTTTTTTTTTTAAATCACCTTTTAATTGTGAAAAATTACTATTTTTTATTGTTATACTTCTGTTTTAACTCGTGGTTGATTTTATTATTATTATTATGATTAAAATAATTTAACATTTATAAAACGGCTATTTATAACACTAAAAAAAAAGGACCGTTTCGACCTGCTCAAGAACCCTACGGTCATGATCAGCTCTAATTATTATTATTACTTGTTTTTAAAACGCTTAGTGACTTCACTATCGAAGTCTAACTAATCCATTTGAAGGTTGTTTTGTTTTTATTTTATTTATTTATTTATTTATTTATTTATTTATTTATTTATTTATCAATGCTTGTCTTTTATACAAGTATCATGCTAAAATAGCTTAACGGATTTCCATAAAATTTAGTATTTTGCTTATTTATGGTGTAACTTAAAGTATGACACGGTTATTTTGATCTTCACACATCAAAATTGACGTCCCGGCGCCGCCATATTCTGGTGCACTTTGCGATGGGTATCTAACGTAATCCTAGTATAACTTGTAAAAATTTATAATTTTTCTTACAATACTAAACTTTTTGGTAAAATTAAGATGAATACATAAAAATCCTTCTGCTGTGTTTCCATACTTATAATGAATCTTTAAAAAAAAAAAATGACATTAAACTTAATGTTTGTTTTTTTGGGGTTTTTTTTTAGGGACTTATTTTGAGAATGAAAAGCAATAAACATGAAAAACCACTGGTTTAAAGTGTACTGTCCTGTCCATGAGTTTCTGTTCCCAATTGCAAAATTTTCAAATTAAAGGCTTTCGTGTTAATGTCCTTTAAATGGTTTCCTAAAAATAAATTCTGGAATTACTGGACGTTGCTTGCTGAAACGCACAATCGATTGTTTAACTTCTAAAACATGAAAAGTATTTGTTTATTAACTTATTTGTTTTTCTGTAAATTATGTCCCATCCACCTTCTCCTCCTCGAAATCTTGAGATGTATGCTTTTTTTTTTTTGGTTGGAGGTTTCCTCACTTGTCCCCTTCTTCTCTCCAAAATATTTCCTGTTCTTAGAAGACTATAACCAAGACAAAATGTATTTCTAAAAAAAATATAGAATGAAGAAAAATGTATGTTAAATTAGATTGCTTAATTAAGCATAGAGACCATAACCTTTACACATAAATATATTAACAATTAAAATTAAAACAAGGCGACGTTTCGGAGTTGCTGTATTCGAACATTTTCGTCAGGCAAAGAAAACAAAAAATTTTGTTTTCAGTTTTGGTTTCATTGCCTGACGAAAAAATTCGAATACGCGTCGTCTTGTCTTGGTAATATGTGTAAAGGTACATTACGTTCTCTGTGTTTAATTAGTTTTTACCTGCAAGTTAAAACAGTTTAATTAAGATGGCTTAATTTTACTTGGAACTTGGCCTGTGTAGATTTAAGTTCATGGAAGAGATCGGAAATAATTTAAATTGATTTAAAAGTTTATATAATATACAGAATGTATGTCATTCAAGACTCATCATCAGCATTGGTGAACGAAAGGGGGGTGGGGGTAATTGATGAAAATTGTAACCTCCTCCATTGCAGACAAGAACGAAGAAATATAATTTATCCCCCCATCTCGTTTTTTTTTTTTTGGCTGGAATCTGATCATATACAACATGATGATGCAAACGATTCTGAGGTCCTAATATAAATGATTATTATAAGTTGATTTAAATGTTAAATTTTGCCATAAATTGATGATTGAGTGACAAGTTATGCTTTTTATTTACACTTTTACACAACTTTGAACTAAGCATTAATGATTGTAATAAGTATTAATATTTGTTTTCTTTTTTTTTTTTAAATTATAAAAAAAAAAAAAAAAAGAAGGGGTTTTTATTTGCCTATTTAGGACATTATTATACCAACCCCTGGTGAGAAACTCAACAACTAAAATCTAAAAAATTTCACAACGCTTGAAAATCGTCCTTCATTCTAAGTCTGTACTAATTTGGATTTCGTTTTTTTTTTTAAAGAGCCCAAGTAAAGGAGGCAGTTTTTCGCAAGCAAAATTAAAAACTGTTAATTTACGAAGAAAAAAAACAAGCGATTGATAAGGTCACACGTAAAAAAGAAGACTTATTTTTTTATTGCAACTAAATCATCCAATCTGTAGCATTGAAACGAAAAAAGAAAAAAAAAAAAACTATGGCGAGCTGAACAGATCAAAATTTTGAAGAAATTTGACTATAAACATTGCGCTTTTACAAAATATGACTACGTTTTTGGTCCCAAGTTTTTATAAAAAACGTTTTTTATTTAATTCTAACAAGTTTTCTAAAGAATTCGTATATATATCGAATCATAATATGTAATAAGTATTGTAAATGTTGCAAATCAGTTATAATATCTTATAATATGTAGCATAATTATCTGAAGGTAAATTATTGAATTGGAACCTTAGAAAAACGGAGGTTCCTTATCTCCCGCAAATTGATTCCCGTGAAATCATACTAAACATAGTTCGGTTGAAAATCATTCGGTTTTTGTATAAAAGTACAGGTTTCTGAATAAATTCCTACATTTTTAAAAAATGTAATATTACTTATCAGTTAATTGTAATGTTTATTAAAAGTAATGGATCGTTATTTGTTAATTCTTATATTTATTATCCGTAATCGAGTTTTAGAAGACTGAGGAAATTTATTGTAAGAAACCAAGGTTCCGTTTCGCCCATAGGAACTTCTCAATTGTAATCAAATGATCTGTTTCCGACAATCTTAAGAAAGACGCTCTCCGATTAAGGAACGACTGATTAAAATATTGCTGCCGACAGCAACGGAAGGCGGGGGCCGTGAAGCCGGTCTCCGGTTTCGCGTGATGACCACGAGGCGGCTCTGTCTGCCTCAGTTGCCGTATTCAA
>JAFIDM010119461.1:0-11741 GCA_023159025.1 Thereuonema tuberculata
AGGAGGCGTATGGAAATAATGTAGATACGTTATTTCTAGATGAAAGGCATAAGATATTTAAAGAGAAATTTGTTCTATTCCTTTCATCTAGAAATAACGTATCTACATTATTTCCATACGCCTCCTTAATTGTATGCCGATAATTCAATATATTTAAAGTTGAGAAATCTTTTATATACAGAGGTTCTTTGGTAATCTTAGCATGTTTTTAGAAGTGACACACCTACATCACGTGACTTTTCCAGCCTCGACCCAGAGACCTTAAACATCCCCATTGTTTCAATATGAAACGCCATGCACATGTTTTATTTCATTTCAATTGTCATTACACTAAAAACCATGTACTCTGAGAAGCTCAAATTTTCATGACAATTGGGTATTTTTTTTATGTACTCCTATTGATTTTGTTATAGAACGGACCCGCTGATAAGCCAAGAATTTACATTTTATTACTTCAAATGATTCTTTGAAGTCATCTAATCCATGTTAGAGAAAAATGAGGAATTCAATTTTAATTTCTTCTATCGTTTGTCCATCTTTTTAACTTGACTTAACTTTTAACTTCCATCTTTTTAACTTCCTTCCTTGCTTTTTCTAATGAAAACATTTTTGCTAAACTTTTGACGAACAGATGTAAAAACACATTCTTCATTACATTTCATTCGAAGTAATCAAACGCCAGACTGAATTTCCATCAAATAAATTCAAATAATGATGTAAAAACACCTTAAATGAAGAAAAAGAATGGATAAACTAAACTTAGCGTAGTTAGCCATTCCGGCAGAGCCTAGTCTCCCACATGCGTCGAACCCCGGCACAGGCATGGTTCTTTTAATTTGCCTTTCTTTGTTTGTCAGCCTCTTCTTCACTTTCTCTTCGGATCTGAAGCCATTTCATAACGGCTTCCTGAGAAAGGCAACGGGAAACCACCTCAGTTTCGGTTCCCTAGAATGCAGCGAATCTCCGAGACTCAATGGATCTGCTGATGCAGTAGAAATACAGGTGATGATGACGTGTTCTTAAGATTAAATTAAACAAGTTAAAATATTGAAAAATAATAAACAAAGAAATATAAAACGATTTATGATTTGAAATTTACGAGTGCTCAGATGTATTCACTTAATAGTGTTTAAAAATCAATTTATTTACAATAATACATTTATGTTATTTCAATTCTTTTAGTCCGTGAATGAGGTTTAGCCGAGTTATAAACTTTTTATAATGAAATCAATTTGTTACAAGGTTCTTCTTTTGTCTTTTTATAAATAAAAATTATTTATAAAAAGTCAAATTTGAATTAGCACTAAAAGTACAAAACAAAGTAAAACTTTGCAAAGCAAAATTTTTCTTTATTTACTATTTCAATTTTAATTCTGAATCGTAATAAGCAAGAATTGGTGGATAAACTAAATTTCCTTTCATTACCCTGTCTTGGAGGAAGACGTTATGTAATCTTTATAAAGGCTCCGGCCCCTGTCGCGCAATCCTAATCCAGTGATTCCCAACCGGAGTGCCGTGAAATATAGGGAAACTTTTGTAGGGAAAACTTTTGAGTCATCTCCCATTGTAGTCGTCTACTCTACTGATTCCAAAGGCTATTCTTAAATTGTATTAATGTATTTTATTCCAGTATTTGTTATTATGTATTTTATTTCATTGTTATTATGTAATTTATTCTACTGTTTATTATGAAGTTTATCCCATGTTTGTTACTACGTTTTTTTTTTTTCCAGGGTTTGTTATTATGTATTTTATTTCAGCGTTTGTTATTATATATTTTATTCCCGTGTTTGTTTTTAAATATTTTATTTCAGCTTTTGTTGTTAAGTATTTTATTCCACTGTTTTTATTAAGTATTTTATTCCAGCGCTTATTATTATGTATTTTAATCAAAGAGTTTGATATTACGTTTTTTATTCCAGCGTATGTTATTATTTTATTGCATCGTTTGTTATTATGTATTTCATTCCCGTGTTTGTATATTAAGTATTTCATTTCATTGTTATTATGTATTTTATTCCCGTGTTTGTTATTAAATATTATATGATTGTGGGGATTAACGTGTGAGTTTTGATATAATCTATACTATTAAAAAACAGCTAAGATTGGGTATGTACGTCCGCAACAATTGAATTTTGCACGCGTATTTCCACACAACAGGAGTATGTCCGCAATAATTTAATGTCAGAAGCGCGTTGCCAGACAACAGTAGTATTGTTGCATGGTTAACTCAAATTTCCGACTGTTACAAATCGATTTCAATATTATATTGCATGTACGTTTAGAATTTTAATTTTAATTTAGTTTACTTGATGTAATTTGTGTTTTTGAATAAATAAAATGTTTTCCGTTACATGAGCGAGACTTCCGGAGCAACGGGTAGCAGTGAACAAAGTTAGCATTTTAGTTTTCTAAATTAAATTTCCGTCAGTTGCCGCTGATGACGCTACAAGAAACAGCCAATCTACCATGGCTTTTGAAATGGTTTTTAACAAATCCCACATTTCTGTCCGGCAATATAAATATATATATATTTGGTTCCATGTTTTGTTATTACTACATAAATTGTGTTCTTCAGAATGAAATATGTTATAATCTGTTTTGCATTAAGATTTGGCTAAAATTTATCATAAATTCGTCAGAAAGTGAAAACAATAATTTTCATTTCAAAATTATTTTCTGTTGTAAACAAAGAAAATGATTATCACAAAAATATTTAAGTAAAATCATAACAATGGTCTTTTTTAAATATCTAAACACAAAATAATTCTATTTCTTCCTCAGTTTATTTTTCTTACAAGCTTTTCCCATGTTAAACTGTGTTCTTTCTAATAAACGACGAACCATAGGATTTCTGAAACCTCTCCTTCATTCTTTTGAAAAAGACAAACATTTTCACCATTGAAATCAGAGCAAAATCAATCAAATTTTAAAAGGAATTCACTTGCCTATAATATTCCATGTAATTACCTTATTTTTATCTTCTATCTCACTTTCTATCACCATTTTGAGTGTTTTAATATTTAATTTAAAAAAAAGAAAATACAAATCAACAGCTTTATTTTTTCGAGGATTCTCAAAATCCCGGAAACCGAAAACTTCTCGAAAAAACACAAGGACTAGCGTCGGTTTCTTTCCAATATTTTCACTTTCAAATTCCAACGACGGCATGTTTATCCTTTCATGATTATCGTGTGGTATAATATTTAAAACTTACTATTTAAACAAATATATAATAAATATGACATTTATTCTTGTCGGATACGTTATATGATGCTGTTTTATGAACTTGAAATTTAAACATCCTTCTAAACACTGGTGATGCGAAAAGAGTAATTCAACTTCTATTTCCTAAAGATTTACGTTGGGAAATCCCTAATAAATCCACCATCCAAGGATTTAATTTCCTGTTGAAACTAATGCTTATAAAAGACGCAAAAAACATAATAATTTAAAAAAAAAAGAAGTAAACATCAACAGTTAGATTTATGTAAGGTACATAAGAGAGGGGTTCTTTACCTTTGACTGAGGACTTGCTTTTGAACTTCTTTTAATTACCCTGAAAGAAAAAGAAAAAAGAAAGATAAATAAATAAATAAAAATGAGAAATCCTCTTACGAAGAGGAGAAGTTTCAATTAAGACAAAAGCGAGCGACGGGGAAGCAGAATCTGTCGTGTTCTTCACTTTCAATTTAATTTACACTTTGAGCGAATATCAATTCAACTTCCATTAGGATAATGTATTCATGCACTAAGCAAACAAACGCGTAAATCATTCTACCAACACCTACTTGTCTATTCGGAGGCAGCAGGGCCTCGGTCTACCCAAAGCTTATTAGCTTATAATCAAATTCCAACTCAAGTTTAGACACGGAATGAATTCGTGGCTCCTAAATCCATCTTAGCAGAATTCATTCTAATTGCAAACGCCTACAAATGATCTATGGGATAAGATTTCGAAGTGGGGGGAAAGGTGGATTAAGTTTTAAAAGTTTACATCACCAACAGAAGAAATCTCACTCCAATCCAACGGGCTTTCTTTCAATTTAGTCAAAACAAATTACGATGTAATCGAAAACAGATACCGGAAGAAATAGGAAATATTTAATTAAAAATAATTCTTATTTAAAATTCACCATTCATTGAATTAAACTGTTATTATGGAAAATAAATAACAATCATATAAAATAAACCAAGTGAATTTGTTTCTTTATTTCAAATTAATTTAAATAAGGGATTTTAAGGAGGTTTATTTGATATTCGATCGACTTCCGTTACTTTTTAACATTTTGTTTGCAATGAATGTCTTGTTGAAACAGCATTTCTCTCTCTCTCTCTTCCACTCGCATTATTCCATGGGTAAAGGAAGATAAGCCACTAAAACTATCAACAAAAGAAGAATACGAACTCCTATAAAGGCGGTGGGTGTATGATGATATCACCTCTTGGCCACAATCTACAAATAAGATAATTGTAAGACAGATCCCGTTTTACTAAAATCATGATTTGTCTTTACTATTAAGCATCATCATAATCCCACACAAATAAATAAATGTAATAAATACATAATACATTTATTGAAAACGCAAATTTTCGAAGACAAAAAAAATCGTCTCTTTTTTCAAGCTTACATGAATACAAGTAGGGCTTATTCATGTAGGCTTGAAAAAGAAGAGACGATTTCTTTTGTCTTCGAAAATTTGCGTTTTCAATACATGTATTATGTATTTATTACATTTATTTGTGTGGAATTATGATGATGCTTAAAACTTCTAAAAGAAGAGGAGATTAGGAAGAAATAGGGCTTAAATGAATTGTCTTTTGTTTTCTAACACATTTTCATTTCTTCAACGTAATGTCTCTTCTTAGTGTTTTTCGTCAAGATTTGGAAAAGTTAAGGAAATGAGAATTTAAAATGAAAAGAAATTTATATTTATTATGACTTTTGGGCTTTATTTAATGCCACATTTAAATTCCTTTTGCGCCTAGTAGATTGCAGGACAAGGAATAGTTGTTTTTGTTTTTTATTGGTTAGGATTTCTTCGGGGGGAGTTCCCGCTCTCGGGAGCGAGTCCCGGGAAAGCTAACCCCTCGCATCTTCTGGGTTTGTCATTAGGTGGAGTTTGGCTGGCTGATGAGTCCTAATAAGGACGAAATGGTCCATCCCAGTCTCTTTCCGATGACAACTCAGGGTGCGAATCCTTTCTTTAGCGTTGTGCCTTCGTTTCCTTTCTTAATTCAATGAGAATTTAATATTCACTAATTAATTATTACCTATTAAATTATTTTTCTTATTGTTAATGACAACAGAAAAATAGTTGAAAAAGTGTTACGTGACAATTAAAAATAATCACACAACTCTCCTTTGAGTTGTTTGATTATTTTTCATCAAAATAAAATCAAATAAACTGCACTTGACTTTTTCCATTAGAACTAACTTCCTCCTGATTGTTTAAGGATTCGACATCTTTTTCATTTTATTGAAAACTGAACTTTCAATTTATTAGAATTGGTGAGTATAAGGAAAAAAAAAAAAACAAATAAATAAACCCAAATTGATTAGCAGATGGCGAAGATTTGAAAAAAATATAATAATTGATAGAAGTTTCACCTAAAGAAGCCCCAAAACATCTTCTGAGAAGATCAACTGAATAATAAAGTAGAGGATCCTGTGATCATCAAGTGCCATAGACTCACAAAAAAATAAATTAAATAAACTTTTATTTATTTGAAAATTTTAATCTTTCAATTCCTAAATTTTTTTCTAACTTCGAAATATCACTTCCCTTTTGAAAACCAACCAAATTCTGACAGAAATTCTTCGAAGAACAGCTTTTGCAGTAATTTTAAGATTAACGTTTTTATTATTGAAAAGAGTTTTACTAGAAAACAAATAAAATGAAAATAGTAACAACATCAACAGAAAAGTTAGAAGGTGGTTGATTAATTCTTATTTAGAAAATGGACGTGAACTGAACGGGTCCAAAAAGAAGATCAACGGAAATGAACGAATCAAATGTAAATTTAAGAACACGAAGAGATCAAAAAGAGGAGTAAATGAAATCAGATGGATTCGATTGAAAAACACGAAATTCAGACAATCAATTGGAAAAGACTCGGAGAAGAGGATTGGTTGAATGCATTGACTGAGCCTAGGAATAGTCACTTCTCATTTTATTCCTTTGAAATCTCAGTCATGGACTTTAGTGTGAATTTGAATAAGTCTTCAGATAGAAATACGTACAGGGTAAAGGTTTATTACAAAAAGCAATCGAAATGTCATGACTGAAAACGGGTAGGATAATTAAAGAAAAATGCTGAAAGTGGCCGCCTCCTTGTTCTAAACATAACTATGCTCTGCGGATTATTGAGATCGTTCTGTCTGTCCGTGTTCTCTTACCACGTAGATTGCATCAATCGAACACTTGTTATCCGGATTGCTTTTTGTAATAAACCTTTACCTTATTTACTTATACTTCCTAATGTGAACTGAGCTTTCTTTGATTAAGGACCATTTCCAAAGCATTCATTTCCTAACTCTAAAACTACGGCCCGTACAGCAAAATGTCATAGAACATTTTCGACTCAAAATGACCTTTGGAACCCGTATCTCGTCGCTTTGTCAACCATTTCCGAAACACCCTGTATGTATAAGAAGCTTTAAAGAGAGAGAGAGAGAGAGAGAGATGTCACGAGTGTTAAGGAAAGCAAGGGTCGATTTTCAATTGTTGTAATTGAAAGCAATGGGTTAAGCGAAGCGTCGATTAGAGGGCTGGCTATGCCTCTACATTTAACTAGTTATTTTATACAGTGTTAAGCGGTTGTACAAGATTCATAACTACCTACATTTCAACCATCCTTATGAGATCTAGATAAGATTATTTTTCTTTCTCTAAGGCATTTCACTTTCCTCCTAAAGAGATGTTGAAGTTATTTTCGCGGCAGAAATAAAATCACGGAAATAACCAAATCAGACACTGACAATATTCTGAAATGCTCTTGTTCCTAGTTATCTGACCCAAAAACCTTCCAACAGCATTTATTTAATTTGAACATTTGAGCTTTTGAAGAAAAAAAAAATAGTACTTTACACGAAATTAACCAAACTTTTGGTGTAAAAGTAATGAATAAACTCACTTGCTAAGCTTGGATAGCTTCAGTTCCTCCAAGCGAAAGTGAGAAGCGATTTCTCCTGGTCTCAGAGACAATCCACACACGGGACAACATGGCGTCTGACCATCAAACAAAGGGCGCTTCTTCGATCCTACAAAAGAAACAAAAACAAAATAATTACAACAAATAAAATAAATTTCATCTAGGTTTCGAAAAATAAAACAGAAAAAAAAAAGATAAAATTTGGGAAATTTAAAATATTGACGCAATTAAATAATTTTCTTCATTTAACATTGTTTAAACAAATGCTAAATATTTATTATCAATATTTACGTTAAAATATTAAAATAGATATAAAAAAAAAATAAAACAGAATTATAAAATGAATGGTTTCATTTGTTTTACATTTCATTAGCAGTATTTTTTAACATCTAAATTCATTAATAATTGTAATGATGGTTAGAGGATTCAAATAAATTTCGGTGTTTGTTTACGGATGCTATTATAAGTAAAAGAAGAAATCTGACTAAAAAAAAATCGTTAGTCAGTGATGGAAAGTTAGAGCCACCAAAAGTTAGGGAAAATAGAAAATAAATAAATAAATTCCCTGTTACGTTTATTTAATTATTTCAATAACTTTCAAATGAATTAATAAGGTGTACAAAAACTTTAAACGGGAAAAAATATATTAAATTCAATGTAATAATTTACCGATTTCACTGACGATTGCTACTAAAGGCGAAACAGAGGTACTAACTGTCATTTGTGTCCAATTTCTTATTGCTTTTATTTAAACCGAACTAGAAGAAGTGAATTAACTATCAATAACCATTTGTCAGTGTTCATTTCTTAACGAACCAGATATTTACACAATTTAAAGAATTCGTAAAAAATGTTTCCCAGAAACTTTTCAACGTTCGCATTAAAATACGATGGAAATAGAACCCAGATTTACGTGGACGTAATTTAACCGCAAAAAGAAAAAAAGTCACAAAATGTTGAAATGATTCTAGATTTTCAGAGAAAAAAAAATATTAAACATTTCAATAATATATACCTATTTTAAAACTCTTAAATTACATTAATTTAAACAACTATATCTCCCGTGTACACGCGCTTGTTTTTCTATATCACATAGATTTGGTTAAGTAAGAATATTATATTTAAAATATTGCAACGTTTCGGCAATTATAGTTTTAATTGTCATTTTAGAATTACAAATAAATAGACGGATCGGAAATAAATAAACAATCTTGAGATTCAAAAAACAGATTGAATACATTCATTATTTAATGGGGCGAATGGGAAGGACACATAAGTCAAAAAAACAAAATAAAGTGAGTTGTAGTCCCGGTGGCCCAATGTATAAGACGTCTGACTTCGGATCAGAAGGTTGCAGGTTCGATTCCCGTCGTTTCATTGTATAAATTACTTATATTTTCCATTCTCACAGGAAATTGCGCCGGACAGAGAAATAAAAGATTTTATGTTGTAATATAGATTACAACACAATTACTTATTCAAGAAGCATTTAACTTTGAAAACGACAACAATTTCTAAAAAATCTTTTTTCCTTTATTAAAAAATAAAAAATTACGAAACCTTGTCACTAATCTTCATGGATTGCGGCAAAATCCAAGGTGGGGGTTCCCATTATTAATCCATCTTAGTAATGAAAAAATATAGACATTCGATAGAAACATTAGCCTTCCCAAATATGAGGCTTCACAGTATTATCTTATCAGAGTGAAAAACACTGCATATTTTAAAGGACAATGGGCACAAAATGTATGGGAAGTTGCTCCACCCCTGTATAGTGATAAGCTATATACTATAGAAAGATCTCCTTAAATAGAACATATTTTATTATTACGACTCGTCACAATTATTAGTCCGTTCGGAGTTATAGACTGCTAGATGTGACTATCTAGTTGACATCGTAATTCTCGAATTTATTATTTAATTAACTTTTAATAATTATTATACGTAATTAATATTATCATTATTTCAAGTAAATAATAATTATTTACATGTAATAAATGAAAATAATAAATCAGGGAACTAAGATGTCAACTAGATAAGTCATATCTACAATTATGTAACTCCGAATGGACTTAGTAATTCTACTTAAACTGAGACAAGTCATAATAATAAAAAATGTTCTATTTAAGGAGATCTTTCTACATATCTTATCGCTATACAGGTGTGGGGCAGATCTGCCCATTCTCCTTTGAAGCTCAACAAATGCACAACAATCACAATGGACAATTATAAATGGATCAGATCTCCAATTCTTTCTATTCATTGGACTAAGGTGGAACCAATATATGGTACCGCGGATAATAAGTTAGTAATAACTGTAGCACCTCAGAAAGATATTTGACCTCATGGTAGAACATAGCCTACGAAGGCTGTTATTATGGTGATAAGAAATAGGATTACTCCTACGTTTCACGTGTAATGTAAGTTGAATGAACCCTAATAAATACCACGGCCAATATGAAGATATAGACAAATGAAGAAGAAGGAGGCACCATTAGCATGAATAAATCGGAGGATTCAACCGTTATTTACATCTCGACCGATATGGTCAATAGCTTGAAAAGCTAAGTTAATATCACTTTTATAGTGTATTGCTAAAAATAAACCTGTAACTAATTGAGTTCCTAAACATACTCCTAATAATGAACCAAAATTTCATCAGGAGGAAATATTGGATGGACAAGGGAGGTCAATTAAAGATCCATTAATAATTTTAAATAGTGGATGTGTTTTTCGTATAATCATTCAGAAGATAGTTTAATATAAAATATTGGCTTTGGAAGTTAATGATAAGTTTTTTCTTCTGTTTTAAAGAAATTCTAATTTAGATTTACAAAATCTATGTTTTATTTAAACTATTAAAACTAATGATAATATTGGTAGTTTTAATAAGAAATTTCATGGGGCTGATGTCGACATCTTCAGGGAAAATAAAAGACATAAGAACTCGAAGAAAGACAAGCCAAGCAGAAAATGGATCAAGTATCAACCATCTACTCAATCTCGTTGATCAACGTAAATAACTCTCAGGTATTATTCAGCTTCAGCTATAAACCTGTTACTAATAGATAAAGTTTTAAAGACGACATTATCGTGATCGTTAGAGAACCATCAGTTTAACGTCTTCTCGTGATAATCAACAATACATCCATTGCTATTAAAAGCATCCCGAAATATTGGCTTCCCTGCACAGCGTTGCTGCAATGCTACAAAGAGAACTCACTACACGTCACTAACAGAATTAAAGAGTTTGATGAAACATGGTAGGAAATATCATTAGTAAAGCGAATCCCATTTGTTCGACAGCGATCATTTGTCCAACTGTAAAGCAATAAAAAGTTTCAATGAAACAAAATAATAATAATAATTTGTGTCTAATAAAAAGATGAAATCTTACACAATTTCTCAGCAGCAAATTCTGTTCTAATTAATAACTAATAGATTTTGAGAAATTAAATAAAATAATTCTTCTATGGAAAACCTTTTTCCTTCTGCCAAATTATAACTTACATTTGTTTTATCTCCTCTTTACTTTAAAACGGATTTTTTCCTTCATCACAAGATGGTTTTCGACTCAACCTTCAAAACTATTGACAAAACGGGAAAGTGCGACACAAGAACCATTGGATCTCATAAATAACAGAGATGCAAAATTAATATCATTAATTGCACTTGTGGTATTTACGTTGCTTTGCCTCTCTCAGAGTTAGGTATTTCGCATTTTAAAGCCACATTAATCTTATTACTTAGACCAGGATTAAGGTAACACAGCCTTAATCTACAAAAGCGAACACGAAAAGATATCATTTTACTAACTTCTATTACTCAGCTGTTAACACTGAACAAGAAAGACAGAACAAAATGTAAGAAAAACATTTAAAACAAATTCTTAAGATAACGGAAGGTTCTAGATAACATTATGCCAAGATTAAGGAAAAAGCCCTAGTAGAAGTTTTTATCTGCCTTTAATTTTATGTTTAATGAAAATATTGGAAACAATTAATTTTCATTGGTTTGACGGTCAGGTAGGGTTTAAAAATACAAAGTGATTTAGTTTCAAAAGAAAGTAAATAAATAAAAAAAAAAAGAACTGACTCCAGACGGGTTGACGACTTGGCAAATTTCCTAATGTAAAATTTACTTTTAATGTAATTCTAATTTTAATAGTTTTAATCAATTATTAACATAATAAACGCTAACTTTGTTAGTTTTTTGATCCACATATTTGGATCAAAAGTTAATGTTTCACCGTTTTACGTAGCAAAATAAAATAATTAATAAATACAAATTACAAAACAGAATAGTGCATAGTTTGTAATACAGAAACCGTTTAATTACAATCATATTTATTTCTTTTTATTTTCATTGAAGAATGAGGATTTTTTTTCTGTTTTTCTACAAAAAAACATCTAATACTTGTATTTTTTTCTAAAATGTTTGTACCTGCAATTTACTAGTTAAAGTTTTGTTTTTTCCCACTCAGAAATTCTAGCTAAAGATATAGGATACAGCAGAGGTTACAAATAACTATTAATAAAGAATAAAGGTAAAAACGCACAACAATTAAAAGATCCGAAGCGGTACCT
>JAFIDM010119462.1:0-11741 GCA_023159025.1 Thereuonema tuberculata
CGAATGTTACCTTCGGGAGAACTCCTTGAAAGGCAAAGCAGGTATAACAGAAAAAACAAAAAAATCCATATTGAAGTAGAATTTCCATATCACCAAAACTTGATTTAAAAGCTTTTACGTGGAGAACAAGATATGATTACCATAAAAAATAAATGTCGTTTTATGCAAAATCTAAATCTATCGTTTTATATAATACCAGAGCTTTTTGAAATTATTCCTTGGAAATTCGGAGTTAACCAAATTGATTACATTTTGTCAGGAAAGGAGTTAGAACAATGGAATTTTGATTATCTAATAGTTTTTTTAGCTACCTTAAAATAAGTTCTAGAAGTTGCGGCACAATTGTTGTTTGTCAATGCTTTGATAATTTATAAAACTTATCGTAAATTATCTGATTAAAAAAGGGATATAATTTCATGACTCTCTTTTCTTGATGTATTAGAAAGCAAAACAAACAATGCGTATGCAACGACTGTGCTTCGAAAGCATACAGATATCTTGATTAGTATCAATCACACTGCGGTTTTGAAAGAGTCGTTTAAGAGAAATGCCATACATACGGCGGTAAAGAGGGCGTTCTCGATTTGTTCGAATAACCTAACTTTAAAACAGCAATTGGGAATGATTAAATGTATTATCCTGAGTATTCATAAAAACATAGCCAAGGCGATTACAAGACAGAATAGAAGTCACAGAAGTAAGAAAGTTAGTTAGAAAGAACAAAAGAACAAACGATACATAGTATACCGTATTACGAAACCCTGTGTAAAATGCTAAAAACAGATCCTGGAACCATTAGCAATAAATATCGTTAGCAAATCCGGTAATATGATAAAACGATTGATAAGTATGAAGGAACATCAGGAGTATGTCTTGGCAGCTGGATTAAATAAACAACATGCAGTTTAAGGGATTAGGTGTAATGAAGGATCTAGTGATCTTTGTATCTATGTAGAAGAATCCCAGCGATATTGGCAGCAATGTAAAGGAGCAAATTTAATTTTTATTTTCACACTACAGGGCCACAGCAATATACCACCGGGGCGCGGATTATGCACTTCTGGTCTAAATCTATTACATGAATCTTTAACTATTGATATTACTTAAGCTAATAGTCAATTTATATAAAATTGTCAATTACTTTCTATTCTTCCGAAAATTATCAAATTATTCACTAGCAAGAAGATTTGAAAAGTTAACATAACCAATATCTGGTGTTTAAAGAATCTTGCTCTATCAAGCAGAAATTTCATATATACACAGTCCGGCCACTTTATTAGGTACACTCCTGCTGTGCTTACAAATGCTGTGTCTCACAATAACCTTGAAGCCGGTGGGGCGGTCATGGTGTGGGGATGTTTTCACGTTGTGTCCATTGATATCTCTGGAGGCACGTCAGGATGGTTTGAGGAACATGATGATGAGTTTTTCCTGCTGCAGTGCCCATCTCAGTCCCCGGATCTAAGCCCGATTGTAAATTTGTGGGATGAGCTGGAACGGGCTGTTCGCTCCAGGTCTACACCTCCATCAAATCTTCAGGAACTGCATGACACACTCATGTCTGCATATTACGCAATACCTCAACAACGTTTTCAGCATCCGGTGAAATCGATGCCTCGAAGAATTCAAGCTGTTTTGAGGGCTAAAAGGGGCCCGACACGGTACTAGGAAGGTGTACCTAATAAAGTGGCCGGACAGTGTACAGATGGCAAAATTTAAATCATAAATTCAACATTTTAGAAATATACCAAGTAACAAAAAGTTTGAAGAATGAAATGCTTAAAAGAAATCATAATTTTTGACATTAAATATAGCATTATTTTAAAATATCACTTAAATTTCTGTAAACTTAAAAAAAAAAGATACAGTTATGAAAATTTCTTTTCTTGTTTATGACATAAAGTGAATTCTTACTTTTATGTTCGGCAAGAATGAATTTACGATTGTTACTTAACCGTTTTTTTTTTGTTTTTTTTTTTTGTTTTATTCATCTTTATTTCGTTCTATTTTATGGTTGTTTTAAATAATTACAATAAAGTTATTATTTTCTTCCCAGTCTTCTAACTAATTTAAATTATGATACCAATTCTGTGTTTTGTACCGTTAATTAGGAAATCTAATCTGCAGTATAGGAGCTGTAATATAAAACAAATTAATGATTTTAAAATGAATTTTGAAGATTAGTGTTACTGTCAATATTATTTTTGCTTTACAAAACTAATAATGTAATTATTGAAACATTTATATCAATACTCAAACGATTTGTGTTTGTAAACATATATGCCGAATTTCTGTACGAGCTGAGCTGATTTTCTATCAGCTTTCAGTCCAACAGTTTTGATTTACTGCAGATTGAATATGAATAGTAATTATTAATAATATTCTAAGGCCTATTTATTATTTTATTAATAATTTTAGGCTCTTGCAAGATTTACTTACATTTCTAAATATTTGTTTTGAAAAAAAGCTTTCTCAAATCAATAGACTGTTTTTTTATGTTTTTCACTTGTTTGGAAGTTTTTAAATAAAAATAAAAATATTTTTTTAAAAAAGTTTATTAATAAAAATAAAAATGTTACAAAATATATTTTTAATAAATAGAGAGAGAAATTCACCAACGGACAATAGATTTGCCTTCGCACATTGAGCCAACATCAACGGGAATTCTGAACCGCTGTTTATAACATTTTTATTTGGTGAATTTCTCTCTCTATTTATGAATAATTACGGACGTTGAACTTGCTTTCATTGAAAATATATTTTTAATTGCATATTTCTAAACAATTGTCTCTCTCTAAAGTATGTTTTCACATCTTAAATGTTTAGAAATATATCAGTCAACAAATTTTGAAATCCGAAATAACTGTAAATGCTTCTAGAAACTTGACAGGTTCTACAGTTAAAAGAATGTCATTAAACGTTATTTGCATTTGTGATAGATAAGGAAATGAAAAAATTTCAGAAATCTTGTTATCTTTTTATCTTATTCTTTAAATTCGAAATCGCTGCTGAATACAATATATTTTGCAAAATGTATTCACTTCACTAACTTCCACGTTATTTATTACAGCTAGAGTAAAAAACAAAGAGTATTACTGTTTAACATTCTCGTAGGTGAATGAACGCAGATAACATCTTTCTTCACATGCCCTACTGATCAAGGGAACCTGCTTGATCTCATAGGCTTAGATCGCTTCAATGGTTTCTGATCTTCTCGATTCCCATACCCATGTTTATGTCATTGTTAAGGCAACCCAAAAAATAATATTATATTTAAAATGAATGAAAACAGAAAACAGTTTTAGTGAAATTTCAACATTTAAACATTTTCACAAAGATTTTAAATTTTAATCTTTTTTCCAATCGAAGATGTTAAATAAAATTTGGGAAAAAACTATCTCAATATTAATTTAGAATAAGCTTTCAAACATTTTCATCTAATAAGTATCAAAGTTAAATGAAAATGTTAACGAAACATGACGACATCAAAGTTTAAAAACAATTTTCAAGCAAGTTTACAGGAATATTATTCAATTTTACTTTTACGTTATATTAAATTGTAAAATGTTGCTGGAGATTATTTACAACTTGAGGTCGTTTTGTAACAAACTAGGCTTCGTATTTTAATCTTTGTTAAATTAAGAAAATGTAAATTCTGCTTTAGATTGGACATAATGTAAACAGTATGTGAAACTTAACTAATTGTTATGTTTACGTTCATGCTTACAAGGAAACTCTCGAAGTCTAAAAATTCAGATTTTAATGAAACTTTGCTGAATGAATCTATAGATTGTGTTTATTAAATGACATGGATCTTAGCTGCGGAATCGAAGGGAAAGTGGACTAAAATGGGACCCGAATATTGTCAAAAATTGGTCGTTTTACCTTTTAGACACCATATGGCGTTAATGATTTGTTTATAACCAAGAAACGTAGGACTTTCCTAAGCCTTTCGATAGAAAAGCAAAAAAACGCCATCTGTTGGCTCCTGATGTAATCTTATTCAAAAATGGTCTTTGATATACAGTTATGAAAGGTTTCCAAATTCGGAAAAGATTCTTAAACGTAAATTAGAATAGAATCAGATATAAGGGGAAACATTCTGCATGAATTAGTTATGATATGCAGGGTTTTTAAAAAAGACATGTCAATAATTAAGGGGATGATTGATGAGATTATTGTAAGAGAAAAAGTTCCTATACATCTGGGTCTGTAAACGCTTCTTTTAGAAGGTACAGGGTGCTAAAGTTTTGTGATTTTTCTAGTTTTTCGGAAATTATTCCTACAATTGTTAAGATATCGCTCTGAAATTTGGAATGCTGCCTACCCTGTAGGAGATCAATAGTGTGAGTAGGTTAGCGACATGTAATATGTACAGGGCGATACATTTGCGAGGGTCAGGTTCACTTTGTCCCCCCCCCCCCCGAACTTTCTTCTGTGACGCCACTGATCGGTAGCGATGAAGTATTTGGATTTAGAAACATTGTTGTATCTTGCAGCTTGTCCGAGAACAGCATAGTTTGTGAGATACATGCGAAAATGTGGTAAACAACATAGTCAATCTGTACCCGACCCTCGACAATGTATCACCTTGTACATATAAGATAGTATTATTGTGTATTGTCTGTTGAGGTTTCGGCGTATTATGCGTAGTTTCATGACCCTGGTATTTTTGAGAGAGTTCGTCAATCGATGAGGAGACGATTGGACTCATGCATTCGAGCTCGAGGTGGTCACTTTGCACAGTTTTTGTAATTTTTGGAAATAAAATATTGGTACTTATTGCACATATTTGCATTCGGTTTGGTTTTGTAAATGTAGTTACATTCACATGGTTTCTATTTGTTAATTCGGAAACTACACCCTGTACCTTCTAACACCCTTCTAACACCCTGTACCTTCTAAACGAAGCGTTTACGGACCCATATGTATAGCAACTTTTTCTTTTACAAGAACCTCAGGAATCACCCCATTAATTACTGTTGATTTTTTTTAAACACACTGTATAATATACAGACACATGATAGATAGATCAATTTCCTTAGCAACGTAACATGATAAAAAAAAATCTAACGAAATCTAACGAATTTAAATGTATTTTTTGTAAATTTAAAAGTACTGATGGTTTACTTCAGTAAAATATTTTGTGTATTGGGACCATTATAAAACAATCTTTTCAATATTTGTTTTGATAGCATTGTTATTTCTAAAAAATAAATAAATAAATAATTTCTATAAATTAAAATCCTACTGGTAAAACGATCAATTTTTGACGATATTCCGGTCCCATTTTAGCACACTTACCCCTGGATTACCTGCTAAGGTTCATGCCATTTAATAAACACAATCTATAGATTCGTTCTGCAAAGTTAGATTAAAACCTGAATTTTTAGAGATCGAGAGGTTTCCTTGTTAGTCTTAATAATATTATATTTAACCTTATTTTATTTTTTTATTTTAATTTTCATTTTAAATTTCAATTAAACAATAACATAAAAAAATTGCCATAAACATTCAGGCCAAAATATCAGCCGTAATCTTTAATTATATAAACTCTATTAAAGAAGATTTAAATTATATGATTTTAATGCCAAATATTTAATATCTAAATATTTTTTAACTCGTTTCCTTAATTTACAACAAACTAATCTAATTCAACTAAACTAATGTAGCATTTACTAGAATCCATTGTAATTCATTTTCACACTCTTGATATCATCCTGAATATTTAAGTGACTTTCTGTGATGTAGTGACATAGATTCATTGAAGATCTTTTAAAAGGATGTATATACTGCTACCTTCGTTTTTAGTTAAATTTAAAAAATAATCTCGTTTTCATTTTCCTGCTTCTTAACTTCCATTGTAAGCTGTACTCGTTCAGGGAACTTAACTCTGGTCTGTGAAGAGCAAGCTAATAGGTGCAGCATTCAATAAATCTTCAAAAAACCCTCCCTCAAAGAATGTTGGACTATTAAAATTCCAAGAATACTTTACACAAAACAATCACTAAAGAAATTGAAAGAGATTCAAACTGCAAACTTCTCTTATCTAAGACAAAGAACAACAAATCTTTTAAGTAAGAGGAATTTACAAGACACCAGAATTTAAATAACTTTAATAATATTTAAAGTAGTTTCTTAAAGAAGTTCTGTAGCTTATTTACAGACCTAACTTCGAAAGGCCTTACGAATAAAGTATGTCAGTTTTTAAACATTGAAGTTAATATTTCTAATTAAGTCCCATGGCAAGAACAAAAAGCAAAGAATATCATGTTTTTAATTTAATATTTGAAAGACATGAAAAGAAAAAAAAAGTGAAAGATGTTTTAGAATCAAATTGATGCAGACATTCACTCTTTATTAATCCGTTGTTTGCCATCCATCCGGGTTTCAACTACTGAAAATTTTTACTGATAATTTACATTAAAATTTCTTAATCAAAAATGCCTCTTTCCTCTACTCCACTTGACAGGAACCAATACCAGGAACGAATTAAAAAACAGTTTATATATTTGGCAGCAACAAACCTTAAGAAACCCGCAAGAATACGAACACCGATGTTTGTTTGTTTTTTTACAATTTTCTTCTAACTATAAAAAATGTTTAAAGAAAAGTGACTAAAATTTCAAAAGCCAACTTCAAAAATACAGATTTGCATCAGTTCTGAACTTACGGCAAAAAAAATTTCTGTCTGTTTCAGAAAATAGTAGAATGGAAATGAAAGTTAACAGAACCCTTTAATGTACCACATTAAAAAAAATACTAGATCAACTAAGCGCGTATATTTAGTGGAAGTTTTCCATAATACCAAATATAAACCGAAAATTCCAGAAAAAACCGGAGCCCTATTTTCTCATTGTACAATAATCCACAATTCAGTTTTCTTGTTCAAGTAGATTCATTCATAGAGTCAAACTTTTCTACGAGTAAACACATTAAAAATAAACTTTTCTTTAAAAATAATTTAAATTAATTTATTACACTTATTAAGCAGCCAGCATGTCTGGTTTAAGCATGGTCGTGATCAAATATTTTCCATGTGTTTAATGTTTCTTAATACTTTGTGTGCGTGGTCTCAATTTTTTTTAAGATTTCATTATTATACTTATTATATTTATAGAAATCTTAAAAAAATTGAGACCACACACAAAGTATTAAAAAACATTAAACATATTAAAAACATTAATTTATTATACTTATTATTCCACAAAAAGATGAAAATATATTCTTGATTTTCTTGATATTATACTGATCGCTGTTAGACAAAATTTTAGAAAAACCAAACTTGTCAGGATAGGTCAGTCTTAAGTCACCATCACTTATCATCTCAAACATTGTAAACTGCTTCCCAAACGCTACAGATGGTTTTAAACCTCGTCTAAGATCAGGAGTTCAGAAAAAAAGTATGTTTATACGAGGATACTTTATCAAAGTGAAGGAATAACTAACAGGAACATAATGGACAATTAATTGGAAAAAATTATGAATGAAAAAAATTATAATACTACAAAAAAACCTACCGAATTATTCAAGAAAAATCGTTCTCTTACGTGGAAAATGTAACTGAAATATAATTTCCAAACAAAAATTAAATTAATAATTTTTTTATCTGATGTTTTTAACTAACAGTTTTAAACTGTATATCTTGTTATTTTACTATAACAAAAAGTACAGTTTTAATTATGATTTTTATCTCAAACAACTATAGAAATACTTTTCTGTTATTGTATTCCGTTTAGTGAGGTTATGATGAAGTTATTCAAGTGTTAGGACACAACAGTCATTAACACTAAGGAGATTTTTTTACTCTGATTTCTAAAAAGGAAAGAATTAAAAATGTGTAAACATTAATTTGCACTTACTCTACTGTAACACGTTAACCGGACTGAGCAAATTTGCCGAACCTGACATTTCAATTACAGCCGTGACTAATCGACAGCTTAAGGCGCTTAATAGTATTGATTCGTTTTAAACATCGAAGTTAATATCTGAAATGTTCTAATTCAATTAGAACGTCATTAAATGCCGGCTTCTGATATTAAGGATTATCAGTTTCGTAGTGGGATGGCATAGATCCAACTTTTAGCGACAGGGCGAGTTCTTAATGAAAATAGTAATAATAACAATTCTTCAAACATTGAAACAACACAACATATTTTTCAACAGAACATTTTTTGAAATAATACCTATCAATTACAATCAAGGAAAATTATAATTTGACTGTATTAAAGAATAAAATAAGAATATCAGTTACTTAAATAATAATCTAAGTGAGCTTTAAGTTCAATCAAAATAAATTAAATGGAAATTCAAATAGATGTAAATAATGAAATATTAAAGAATGTTGTTCATCTGAAAATATATAACTTCTAAATATGTAACACGCAGCAGTAACGTATACAATGACACGGCACCCATAACTCAATTTCAATAACACTGGAGTTGGGCCCCTCTTGGATTCTGGGATTCAATTAAGCTAAAAAGTTTCTGGTAATGTTATGTTTAGAAATTACATATTTTCAGATAACGCCGCCTATAATGTTTAAATACTCAGTTTTTCTGGCACAATGACTAGTAATTAAAAAAGAAAGTGGACTACGAATTAATTTAAATCAATTTCACTATTATTTTATTTATTTTAGTTTAGTTTTTGATTTCATTCATTAGATGGCAATAACAAATTCAAGAAGAAATTATTGATATCTAGTTAGGATCTTAAGTAGTTTACTAAATATCTATCTGACGAGTTAAGATAAAAGTTCTTAAATTCAGGTATTAATTTTTGCTTAAAATAAGCTTTATCTCTTTATGTTATGCTAAACAAACTACTATGCTCTTATGGTCTCTCATTCTGTCACGCTAAAATATAAGTATTCTAATAAATAATATTAAATGATATATTACACTCATGGACAAAAAAATTAGCGCACCAAGAAGGAGTCGTCAAAATGAAACGAAAATTTACATACGTAACGACTACTTTGATATAAGTAAATGATTAGAAAATCAAAGAAAAAGGATAATTTATTTCAGAGAAAAAGGCAAAAGAACGGAGGAGTTAATACTCCGTTGGACCCCCTCTAGAGCGAATGCACGATGCCATACGATCGGGCATTGAGTCATACAAGTTCTGTATGATGTCTTGAGACATTTCGTTCCATATTTGCTGTAACCTTGCCTCTAGTTCGTTCAAACTCGTGGGATGCCCAACTCGTCGTCCCAAATGATCCCACATATGCTCGATTGGAGACAAATCTGGAGATCGAGCAGGCCAAGGAAGGGTAGTAATAGTGCGGAGACAGTCTTGTGACACCTTTGCCGTATGAGGCCGAGCATTGTCTTGTTGAAAAATGGCTCCTGGGATCCGTTGCATGAGTGGCAACACATGTGGTTGCAGGATTTCATGAACATACCGCTGGGCTGTCATGGTGCCACGGAACAATACTAGGGGTGACCGTGTATTGTAGGCAATGGCACCCCACACCATCACACCAGCTGTGGGAGCGGTGTGTCGCTGTACAGCAAAGGCAGGATTGAAGCGTTCACCACGGGCTCTCCACACAAGAACACGATTGTCATCACTGCCGAGATTGAATCTGAATTCGTCGCTAAAGACGACCTGGTTCCATTCCGCTGCAGTCCAGTTTCCTCGTGCGCAGCAAAACTCCAAACGGAGACGTCGATGGGTGGGCGTCAAGGGCAGCACACGTAATGGGTGCCGCGATACCAACTGTCCTTCAGCCAGGCGCCTTCGTATGGTTCGAGAAGACACAGCGGCCCCTAGTGAAGGTGCTACCTGTGCCTGGATGGCGACCGATGAAGCAGTCGGCTGTACGCGTGCATTTCTGACTATGTGGCAGTCTTCTCGACGACTGGTCTGTCGAGGGCGTCCTGAGCCTGGTCTTCGTGTACATGACATCTCTCGGGTCCACTGGTCCCAACACCTCCTCACAACACAATTAGAGCGGCCTAATTGACGAGCTACTCGCCTAGCTGACCACCAAGCTTCCATCATCCCGACGATTCTCCCTCTCTCAAACTGCGACAACTGCGTATACTGTCTTCGAATACGGCGTAATGGCATGTCTACCTCAGCTCTTCCTTTGTAAATGATTCAGCACACTCAAACAAGCTTTGGTTACCTGTTTTATACTCCACAGAGTACGATGTTCAACGCCCTCTTCCGGCTATACGTAATGCGCAATCATGCTGCATTTCTAACCATTTGCATATCTCCCCGACATGTACCTTCATTGCAAGTTTCGTTACGATCCCGCAATTATTTCTTGGTGCGCTAATTTTTTTGTCCATGAGTATACAAAAAGGGTTCTTGTATTATTATCTTTATACATGAAAATAGATTTCATCATAAATAATAGCACATCATTAACTACAAATAATGTATCGTAGGAATTTCTATATTACTATATTACTCAGACTGATAGATTTTCCTCCTTGTAGAATGCAGAATTTTTGAACAGTATAACCGTATTATCAATGGAATTATTAGAGAGTTTTTGCCCAGCCCGCTATTCCATACGGTAGCGCTAAAGTCACCTGACTGGTATTCTGCGCATGCATCACTGTCCCGTAGAGGAAATACCGTTAACGTGATATGTTAACTTTCCTCGAATAGCGTATCGCTTTATGGTAGGAATCATGAGTTCCGATAAACCTTAGAGAATTAGATTTAACATGAATGACGATTTGATACTCTTGCGCGAAGTTTCATTACATTTTCAATTCAGTTTCAATTATTGCTGATAAATTTAAGCCATCTGCTAGTCGCTATATATCGTTTTTTTCGAAACGGAAATACAATCGACTCCTCATCATTCATTTCATTTAAACTCAACCTTGGATTTTCCTCTTCTCGAACCTGAATGTTTCTTTCTCTCAGGATATTGTGTAACACTAATCGTAAAACAAATCATCGTCAATGCCTCCAAATGCAGCGATCTGAAGTATGTCTTCCATCTTGTTTATTAGCTTACCGTGTCCACTGACACGTAATGGCAAAAACTCTTTTCATGACAGAGCCCTTTATGTGGTTACCCATATTCGTTCACGTGACATTTGCGTTTCCCGTATATAAATCACGTTATGGCAAAAACTCTCTATTATTATTTCATTTTGATAAGTACAACATCGCCTTTGTACCTTAATGAAAGCAACCTGTGTAACAATATAATTTTATATTTTAAAATGGTTTGTCGCACTACATAGAGTCACAATGAATTAAATAGAGTCAGAAATTTGAAAAAAGGCTGGAAAACATTAACTACAAATCAAGTGTTGAGAGGTAATGTCGTGGTGACCGTTCGTGGTGACCTAACCTAACCTTCAGTCTGAAGGCTACCTTTCCTTGTAACCCTAGAAGCAACCCTAAGTCAATAGTTCCCTGGGTGGTAATCAGGTGATGAATAACGGAATAAATTATCAAACACAATCCAACTGAGTTATTCCAGCCTGAGCTTTAAAACTGATCCACATTATATGCAAAGCTATATGCAAAGGATTGACGTCAACACGAGTAGTGAAGATGAATTCACTAGAGAAATTATAAATATGAAAAGGATCCTTAGTAAAAACGGTTATCAGGAGAAATTCATAAATAAAACTATAAAGAAATACCACACATTGAAAATTAAAGAGTTAACAACAAATAACAACAGAAGATATTTCATACCATACTTAAACAAAAATAGTCTGACTTTAAAAGAAATTTGCAAAAGTTTTGG
>JAFIDM010119463.1:0-11740 GCA_023159025.1 Thereuonema tuberculata
GTAAATAATTCAAACTGAAACTTGATTTGTAATATGAATGTAGTTTAACATTGAACACACAAAAAAAACGTTTAAAAACGTATTTATAATATTATAATTACATACGCCTTCTTTGACTTAAGTTTCTGAATAGACAATTATATGTCATAGAATCACAGTGACAGTTCTTTATAAGTTCCAATCTAACTTATTATCCTATCAACTTAGATTTGTGCATTAATGGGTTCTTCTTAATATAATTAATCTGCCACAAAGTACATAAACACTTAGGCGAATCAACTGTTCGAATGTCTCTAATTTTCCCAAACCTTCGGAGAAGAATACCTCTCCCACAACAAATGAAAGTTGATACTCTTAATATCTTGCTTCTAGAAATCATGGAGCTTTACGATGCATCGTACCACGAAAGGCTGATTCTACAAACTTGATGTTCATATCACTAGTATTTGATAGTATTTAATATAAGCCAACATGGCGACCTTCACTTCATGTTGATTGATAAGGAACTCACACTGTGTAATCGCCATGGAAACATAGATGTACCACTGATAACCATTTCCATGAAATCGTAGTGTTAACATCGCATTTGATTAACACTACATCTTTAACTCATCTTTGCACAATTCACCTTAGCCATGCTGCATAACGGGAGGGATTCACAGCACACTCGAAGAAACCCAAACAAAAACAATTGCACAAAATAAACGACGTTTTCTTACCAATAGAAAAACTGTTCTGCCACAACAAAAGCATCCAGCACGAGTAAACAACAACATGCGTAATAGTTGCAGATAGCATTCTCTTTATTGCACGTTTTTTATTAAAAAAACACTTACTCAAGAAATGATGGTTGATTCTATTGACTAGCCATCACCACCATTTTGTATTAACAGAATAAAATGTAAATGTGTGGAAATGTAGATAAGTACTCCATTTTGATTATCTTTGTATTATTTGCTAAAATCCCCATTCCGCACCACAAAACTCCCCCTCATTATATACTGTTAAATTACAGAAATAAAGGTCATTTCCAACTTCAATCTAAACTGATGCACTTACTTTAAATGCATCAACTTTAGCTTTTTGACCAGTTCTCGAAATCTCACTCCAGAGATCGCTTTAGTCATCATGTCAGCTGGATTGTCCTGACTGTTCATATATTGCAATTTGATCTTTTTCTTCTTGACATAGTCCTTGATTGCGTAAAACTTTAATTCGATATGTTTGCTCCTGGTAATATCGAACTAATTCTTGATTAAATTGATGGTGGGCTGATTGTCACAATACACGTTGAGGTTTTATCACTTAATGTCTCGATCTGCAATTTAGTCAAAGTTCTTTTGAATGCAATCACATCTCGCACAGAATCTTTGCATGCAAGTAGCTCACTCTCCTGAGTTGACTGAGCTGCATCCCTCTGTGTTTTGCTTTTCCAGGAGATAGCACTATCGCCGATGAAGATCACTGCTCCGGATTTGGATTTTCCAGGGCTTCGATCTCCAAAAACTTGTATCCGAATAAGCGTTCAGTTTATATGCTCCTTTGGAGATAGTCGTCTTCATGCCTTTAGTCCCATGGAGATATCGCAGTATCCGTTTGATATTTTGCATATCGAACTTGGATGGTGAATTCAGCTTCTCTGAGCATCTATTAACGGCGTATATAATGTCAGGCCTAGAACAATTACTAAGATAATTCAAACTACCTATTATGCTTCTACATTTAAAGTGATCTGATTTATCAATTACTTCAGCATCTTCTTGGATATTTCGGGACTTATGTGATGTTTCCACCATTGGAGTGATTCCAGGTTTGCAGTCTGACATCTGTTGTTTTTCTAACAAATCACATATGAACTTTTCTTGCGAAACTGTTAGTTTTCCTTTGTTTATATCATATGCAATGTCCATATCCAGGTAGCTGCTCATATGATCTAAATCCTTGATTTTAAACAGTTGATTCAGTTTTGTTTAGTTTCTTTAATAATCTTTTCTGCCCCAATATTAATATATCGTCTACATATATTAAAAGAATGCATTTGCATTTTTCCGTGTTGTGTGTGAAAACACATGGCTTTGATTTTATCTCGCTAAATCCATTTTTTATCAATTGTTTTCTTAGAGTCTCATGCCAGTTTCGACTGGCCTGTTTCAATCCGTAGGTTGACTTTTGCAATTTTAGCCCATTACATTTTTTGTCTCTTAAATCTACACCTTCTGGAACCTCTATGTATATATCATTGTTGATCGTGCCATTTAAAAATACAGAATTTACATCACATTGATGTATATCATATGCTTCTTGCACTGCAATTGCCATCAGCTTTCTCATGGTGGCCAAACTCGGCGTGGGTGCATAGGTACGTCCATAATTTATGTCCCTTCTTTGTAGGTAACCATTTGCTACTAACCTGCTCTTATACTTCGTTAAATTACCGTTGGCGTCTCTTTTAATTTTAAAAATCCATTGGGTAGTTACAGGGCTTACATAATCCGGGATATCCGTTTCAATCGAGGTCAGGTGCTGCTCAAGGTTCATAAATTCTTCATTAATGGATTCTTTTCATTTCAGGCTATCCTTTCCTTTCATAGCTTCTGAGTAACTCGTAGGTGTTACATCTACCCTATTAACATGCATTCTAACTTTAGATTTTTTTCTTTATTCGTCTGCTTCTCAATTTCATGTAATTTCCTTCTTCGTCTGATTGTTCATTCATACATTAGGATTCTGAGGAATCTTCACTTACTTTTGATGAATCGTCACAAGATGTCGGTGAAGCTGCACTTGATAGATTGCCTGTATTTTCTTCATCTTTCAAAGAGCTAGAATCCGATTCATCGGACTTTTCAGGAACAGATAAGCAATTGTATCTTTCGTCATCTCTGGTTAGACACACATCGAGAAGTTCAATTCCGGGTCTGTTCTCGTTACTGTAGACGTTTCGGGTTTCTACAATACGTTTGTATTATAAATCACGTAGCCTCTGGTATTATTGGAGTAGCCCAAGAAAATTCCTTTGTGAATTCTTGTAGCAAGCTTATTACGTAGCCTGATTTTGGGCAATTTCAGGTATGCTATACTACTGAATTATCGGAAATGTTTCACGCTTGGTGTCTTATTTTCCTTGTACCATCTTGCTAGTGGAATTTCGTCCCTGATACTATAATGTGGGATTCGATTGAGAACATAGTTTACGCATTGCACGGCATAATGGACCACTTGAGGTTTACGCCCCTATCGACGTCACGTATGACGTGTATCCCACATGCGGCAAGAGCTAATGGAATAAACAAACATATAACTTTGTTGGAATTACTTAAAAAATCGTCGATATTTGATATTTCAAGACGGTGGTTCAATACTGTGCAGATCCAGTACTGTAATAATTCTGTAAAAACGCTTGGAATATCCTTCTTTAATATAATATTTCTTCTGTATCTAAACCGGTTAAAACAAAGCACGTGGCTTTGTTTATCCCACATGCGAAGCAGTAGCGTGGTGGGATATGTTGTAACTACGAAGCCCCGCCTATCCTCAAGTGATTCATTAATTTATATCCTTCTTTGAAAATATATTGCTGTTTTCTTCTTCAATAGGCGATAATCAACTCTATAGCCAATCTGACGATTTTGGAAGGCTTACAATCGTTGCATCCAAATCAAATCTTTTAGTTCAGCCTCTATATCTACTAGGGTTAAAATGAAGCACATGGCTTTGTTTATCCCACATGCGAAGCAGTAGCGTGGTGGGATATTTTGGAACTACGAAGCCCCGCCTATCCTCAAGTGGTCCATTCCAGTACTTCAAAGGGAGTCCAGCATCAATCAAGATAGTTCTCGCACTTTTTTTTTTTTTTTAATGTTTATCAGACCTATTAGGTGTACTTATAAACTATACACCTGTGTATAGGTACTGAGAGTTTAATCTATAAAGATAACATTCCACCCAAACGAAACATGTAAAAGAAAAAAGTAAGGATTAAATGATTAATTTTATATTTTATCAATTATATCAGTAATTAATATTTTTTTTATATCTTTTATAATTTAACTATTGTATTTATCCTACTTGATTTGATTAAAATGTTTAAATATAATATAACCATTTAGACGGTAACCATAGTTATTTTTTATTTTTTTATCATTAATCATACTAAGCCGATTGTTTCTAGTTTTTGTATATTTATTATTATTTTTTTCATTTTTATTTATATATATATATATATAAACTCGGTTCATGGCGTCAGGTGCCGCCTTCCGAAAGAATCTGCAAGAACTCCATTCCAGGTCTTCCGGTCAAGGGTCCATTCCTCTTCCAGACTTCTAATCCTCATTGCTTTTTTAATATCGTCCATCCAAGCCTTTCGTGGTCTTCCTCGTTTCCTTTTTTGATTAGTTTTGTAATCAAAAGCGATTTTGGGCAGTCTTTCGTCATTCATTCTTTTAACATGACCAAACCAAATTAATTGTTTTCTTTGAAGATCGTCCAAAATGTTTCCTTTTATTTTCATCATTTCTTTGATTCTTTCATTTCTTGTTCTTTCTATTCTTGATACCCTGCATGATCTTCTTAGGGCATCCATTTCCACTGCCGCTAATTTCTTTTTTTCTGTCTCCGTAATTCTCCATCCCTCTGCCCCATATAACAAGATGCTCTTTACAATAGAATTGTATATATTATACTTTCTTTTCCTAGAGATCTCTTCACTCCACCAAATAGAATTTAATAGTTTTATAGCCTTCCTTCCTTGACAAATTCTGTTTTTAATTTCTTGTGAGTCTCTGCCTTCTCTATTAATGTCTACTCCGAGATACCTATAATGCTCACAGCTTTCTATTTTCATGTTATTATTTAGATTTAGGTCCGTCTCATTTCCTCCTATACATAGATATTTGGTCTTGCTAACGTTCATGTATAGTCCCCATTTCTCATATTCTTCCTTAATTGTTATCGTCATTCTCTCTAAATCATTTTTACTCTTTGAAATTATGACTTGGTCATCTGCGAACTGCAGAGTAAACATTGACGTTCCTTTCACATTAAGTCCCAATCCTCTGCAGTTTTCTTTCCAAACTTTTAATGCTGCTTCAACATAAATTTTAAAAAGTGTTGGGGAGATACAACATCCCTGTCTGAGTCCTTTATCTGTTATAAAGCCTTTTGATAATCTTTGACCTACTTTAATCTTTGTTTTTGATTGTCTGTAAAGTTCTTGAATTGCTCTAATAATATTAAAATTTATGTTTATTTCCTTTAATACATTCCATAATTTTGCGATTGGAACATTATCATATGCCTTCGTTAGATCAATAAACAGAAGATGAATTTGATTTCCCACCGCCATTTCCTTTTCAATAATTTGTTTAAAACAAAATATATTATCCATACATGATCTTCCTGCTCTAAATCCACTTTGTTCTTCACTTTCTTTCATTCTTATTTCTTCTTCAAAAAAATCTTTTAAAATTCGTCCATACAGTCTACTAAACGTTGCTGTTACAGTAATGCCACGGTAATTTTCACATTTTTGTCTGTCTCCTTTCTTATAAATTGATGTTAAATATCCAATTCTCCACTCTTCTGGTGTTTCTTCTCCGTTTAAACATCTTTCGAATAATTGTGTAATTAATCTTAGCAATTTATCTGTTCCATTTTTGATTAGTTCTGCTGATATTCCACCGGGACCACTTCTCTCTTTGATTCTTTAATTTTTTAATTGCTGTTTTAACTCTCTCAAGTTCCAATAGTATAGGTTGTTGTATGGTATCAATATGTGTATTTTTTACTTGAAATTCATTTCTAGTTTCTGTAAGCAAAGTCTTATAATATTCTTCCCATTTCTCAACCGATATTCCTTGCCATGAATTATTACCTTCTTTTCTAATATTCCTTAAAAATTTCCATGCCTCTGTACATCGTCTTCCTCCTATATATGTCTCAATTTCTCTGCATTTTTTATCCCAGGATGTTCTTTTTTTCCCTATTACTAATTTCTTTGTGTCATTTCTAAAAGTTCTATAAATTTGTCTATCCTCTTCCTTTTTTGAACTCATCCACCTCAAATAGGCTTCTTTTTTCTGTTGTACAATCTTTTCAATGTCCTTATCCCACCAAAAGTTTTTTTGGGAATTTTTGCCTTTTCTTTTTTGTCCTAGTGCTTCCTTTGCAGCCTGGTGTAAAGATGATTTAATATGTTGATATTGTTCGGTTGTATTAGTATAATTCCTTTCTTCTAATTTTTCATCTAATCTTACTTGAAAAAGTCCTTTTGTACTCTCTTCTGTTAATCCTTCCAACATATATTCTGGGATATCAATATCGTCCATCTCTGTGGGATTTCTTTTCTCTCTAATTATATTAGCCGAATAAGGAAATGCAAGTCTGAGCATTTAAAATGATCTGAGCCACATTCTGCTCCTCTCTGTACTCTGATGTCTAATAATTTTAATTGAGCCCTTTGTTTAATAATTATATAGTCTATAATTGTTTTAAGTTGTCTAGTATGCTGATACCATGTGTATTTATGAATATCTTTGTGTTTATAAAAACCATTTGTAATCTTGAGATCGTTAGTTCTGCAAAATTCAATAAGTCTTTCTCCATTATCGTTGACTACATCCTCTCCAAACTCTCCAACAATGTTATCTCTCTTCCTGCATCCAGTTCTTCCATTGAAATCACCCATCATTATAATTTCTCTTGTTCCTCCAATTTCATCAATAATTTCCTGCAGTTTTTGATAGAACATATTCTTAACTTCAATAATTTCATCATTATTCGGAGCATAAATTCCCAAAATAGTAATTCTTCTTCCAAAAATATCCATATTGATCTTTAAAATTCTTTCATCCACAGCATCAAAGTTCTTAAGATTTCTCTCAAATTTCTTTTTCATTAAAACTGATACTCCTCGTTTTGCTCTTTCCTCCTTTGGAACTCCTGAGTATAAATGAATAAATTCTCCAGTTTTTTCTATTCCTGATCCTTTTTTCTTAGTCTCTGTTAAAACAATGAAATCGACCCTCATCGAACCAATCTCTCTCATTACATCCATCCATTTTGATCTAATACCTTGCACATTCCAGGTAGCCATAATCATAGTCCTTTTCCGTAGCCTTAGTCGCTGTCCATTAAAATCATCCGGTTTATTATTCTTGTTGATTCTTTTTGCGTGAGATATTTTTTACAAGAAATAGGGTGCAGGCCTATTGTCATAACCCCCAACCTGGAGGACCAGGGTGGTCATTTGGTCTGGCACCTATCCTTCGACCAAACCGGCTTGGGAGGCCCTACCAGTAGCTACGCTACCGCCGGCATAGCTCTCCGGGTCATTGGTGCACACAAGCCCCTCCACCACGACAAGGTAGACACACCATGGAGGATAATTGTTTTATAAATAAATTTCTCTTTAATAGTTAAAAATTTGAATTTTTTCCTTATATCATTCTTCCTATTTTTATTTTTTTATTAAAATTATAAAAGATATTATTTATTATTTTAAAACAAGTTTTGTTTATATTTTCAATTTGTTTTTTATTAATAAAAATCCAACTATCTAGACCGTAATCTAAGATAGAATCCACAAGGGATTTAAAAATTAATATTTTTTGTTTTAAAGGAATAAGGTATTTAATATGATAAAACAAATAGGTTAATGAACTCAGTTTTTTAATGACATGTTGATAATGTGATGACCGTGAGAATTTCTCATCAATAAATACTCCTAGGTACTTTTGTTGTGTGACAAAATCTATTCTTTCGCACTCACAGAATACACTATTTACTTGTTGAGTATTTACTAAATTTCTACAATTTGTCTTATGTAAAAAACAATATAAATTTTTATCAATAATTTTGTTTTTATTTTTTATTAACATTACTTTCGTGTTTTTAATATTGATTATCATTTCATTATTCGTAGTCCAACTATTTATATTATTTATATCTATTTGTAATCTAGTATATGCATTAAATTGGTTTCTATCACTAGTGAAACTTAAAATATCATCAGCATATAAGTAAATATTGGAATAAATTATACTATTATTTATGGAATTTATATACAAGTTAAACAATAACGGACCTAGATCTGATCCTTGAGGGACACCAGATCTGATGTTATATGATTTACTCACATAATTGTGTATTTTAATTTCAATTTTTCTGTTTTCTAAATAATTCTTTATTAAGTTATAAATTTTACCTCTGATGCCGATGTTGTCTAGTTTTTTTAACAGTAAGTTGTGATTTATGATGCCATAAGCTCTACTAAAATCTATAAAGGCAACATATATAATTTTTCCATTGTTAAGTTCATTGATTATTTTTTCACTAAGATTTTTTAGTAGAGTACCAGTGCTTTTATTTGGTTGATATGCATATTGATTACAATTAAATAAATTTTTTGCTTTTATGTAATTGTAAATAATTTTATATAAATAAATCTCGAATATTTTTGATATATTAGAGAGTAATGATATGGGTCTATAGTTTTCAAAGTTGCAATAATTCCTAGTATTTCCATCTCTATATATCAAGATTTTCCAAAGATTTGGATAAGTTTCAGTTCTGATAATATTTTTTAAAAATATTTCCACAAATTGTGCAAATATTTCCTTATATATTATTATTATATTATTATTATTATATCGATTGTTCCCCTTGAGGAGAGCGATTGAACTTGAGTTCATGATTTCACCTCTGCTTGTTGTTCCTCTTTTCCTCCCAGAGTCTCTTCATCCTCTCGGAATGCTCTTTCTTCCGTTCCTCCGTCCATTTTTTCCCAGGTTGTAGCGATGTTCCTTGCTTAAATTTTACATTCATAATTTTATTCCGGCACTCCGTGCGGTCATCGAGATTCTCTATGTTAATCTGTTGTAGGTCTCTCTGGACCTCTTTCAGCCATTCTGTGCCACATTTACTCTCTGTTATGATATCGAGTAGTTTCTTTGCCACTCTGGAGTTTTCCATTCTGTAGATATGTGTGTAGAATTTTGCTCGGCGTTTCCTGATTTCTTCTGTTATTGTGTTGGTCTTTTGATAGAGTTCGCTCTGAGGCCTCTTCATCCAAATGCCGTTTTTATTAATTGCCCCGTAAATCTTCCTGAGAATTTTTCATTCCTGCTTTTCTATTTCCCTAATTTTGGAATGACCGTCGATTACCATAGTTTCAGCTGCATAGGTTGCTTCAGGAAGGATCACTGTTTTGTAGTGCCTTAATTTTGCGTCTGTCGAAATGCATTTCTTATTATAGTGAGTCCATGTTAGCCTGTAGGCCTTCTGGAGTTTGATGACTCTTTGTTCATTGGCGATTCGGTTTAGCCCTGAGGATTGTATGGTTTCACCAAGGTATTTAAAATGGCGAACTTGTGCGATTTTACCGTATTTTGTGATTAAAGGAGATTTATTTTCTGGCCGCCTTTCCATATATTGGGTTTTCTCGTAAGAGATTTGCAGTCCGGTTTTTTGTGCAATTTCATGTAATTTTTCGACTGCGTGAATTGCTTCAGTTCTGTTGTTTGTGATAATCGCAATATCGTCCGCGAACGCGAGGCATTTGATTTTAAATCGATTCCTTTTCTTGATACCAATTTGGATGCCCTTTACGTGAGGTTCCCATTCCCTTATGATCTTTTCTAGAACAATATTGAAGAGGATTGGGGATAGTCCGTCCCCCTGTCGGACTCCAGTTTTGATTTCGAAGGGCTCTGATATTTCGCCCATGAATTTCACTTTGGACGTTGTTCCTGTAAGTGTCTGTTCTGTGATTTTTCGGGTTTTTCGGTCGATCCCGAATTCTTCCATGATTTTGAAGAGGGTTTCGCGGTCTACTGAATCATACGCTTTTCTGAAGTCGATGAATGTAATTACTGAATTTCTGCATTTCCTCATTTGTAATATCGTTTTTAAGCTCCAGACCTGTTCAGCACATGATCTCCCTTTTCTGAATCCGGCCTGGTACTCTCCAATTAGTGGATTCGCTTGGGATTCTATCCTGTTTAAAAGTGCTTTGGAGAGGATTTTATAAGCAACTGGGAGTAGGGAGATTCCTCTGTAGTTGTTGATGTCCGTCTTATCACCCTTTTTGAAATATTTCCTTATGTCTTTTAATTTCCTTTACTTTAATTAAATCGCATCCATTACAATTATGATTTTTTAGATTAGATATAATTTTTATAATTTCATTTAGATTTGGAGGAAATAATACCGTAGTATCATTTTGAGAATTATTTTCATAATTTACAAGATTTTCATTAGAATTTTTTTTTCATTATTATTTATTCTCTTTTTTACAAATACATTTTTAAACTCTTTAAAGATAACAATCACATCATAATTTTTTAATAAATTTACAACTTCAATGTTTCCAAAACTTTTTTGTTTATAATTGGGATCATTTTCAATCAAATTTCTATAATAATTATTTTTCTTTTTGTTAATAAGATTTTTTAGCCAATATCGTTTTTGTTGGTAATTGTTTAGTAACTTTACGTTTTTTTTATTTTTTTGAAATTTTTTTTAACAATTTATCTTTCTCATTTATATGTTTCCTTAATTCTTCATCCATCCATGGTTGCTTATAATTATTAATTTGATTATTAGAACTGTCCGGTTTTTTATTTATATTGTTATATTTTTTTTTTCCAATTTATTATTTTAGCTTTTTTTATTATTCTGTGTAATTTATTTATTATTTTATTTACATCTACGTTAGGATTAATTTGCATTTGAAATATCAGTTCATTCAACTTACTCTCAAAGAAGTCATCATTTATGAAATAATTATATTTGATGCTTCTGTCTATTTTTTTTTTTTAATAAATATTTTTAATGTAATTTTTGATTTCAAAAAGTATGCCAAAATGATCTGATATATTCATTTATACTTATAGTGGCCTCAAAATGATTTATGTTTTTAATATTAGAAAAGCAGTGGTCTATACAGGAAATTGAACTAGTATTTTAGTTTTTGCGATTCTCATGGGTTTATAAATATATTTAGTTAAACCAAAATTAAAAAAACTCTGTAAATATTTGAGTGTGTTGGTATTTAAACTATCCTTGAAGATGTCTATATTCGCATCGCATTTATATATATATAATATTTTTGCTTATATTATTTTTGATTTCAGCAATATTATTTTGTAATTCTTTATTAAAAAGGATTACATTCGTATGACGAGGCTTATAGATTGCATGTATTGCCATTTCATATTTGAATGAAGAAGTCTTTCTTATTTTACAAGTTATATTTTCATATGAAGCCGTTGACAAATCGAGCTGCATAATATCTAAATTAATTTTATAAAATATAATGATTCCACCACCTCTTGTAGATTTTGTAAGCTTATGAATTTTTGGAACACCGGGTAAATTAAATATAAATAATTCTTCTTCTTTAATATTGACTTCTACAAGAATTATCATGTCTAACATATTTATTTTATTATGTAAATTAGCTATCAGGTATGTAAAGTTAATTTTTAAGCTTCTTACGTTTAGATATAAGCAATTATAATTATTATTTTCACAATTCCAATTTATAATATTATCCCTAATATTCAATTTGCTTAATTCCATTTGCCTAATTCTTGCCATTTTTTTTTTATATTTTTTTTTATTTTTTTATTTTCTGAATTAAAGTTTGCTTAACTCTTCTTCAGTTTTAATGTTCGTAATTCTTGAATTTCATTTTTTCTAACCAATATTTTGGTATTCTGAATCCAGACAAATTTGTATT
>JAFIDM010119464.1:0-11739 GCA_023159025.1 Thereuonema tuberculata
AGGAGGCGTATGGAAATAATGTAGATACGTTATTTCTAGATGAAAGGAATAGAACAAATTTCTCTTTAAATATCTTATGCCTTTCATCTAGAAATAACGTATCTACATTATTTCCATACGCCTCCTTAATTGTATGCCGATAATTCAATATATTTAAAGTTGAGAAATCTTTTATATACAGAGGTTCTTTGGTAATCTTAGCATGTTTTTAGAAGTGACACACCTACATCACGTGACTTTTCCAGCCTCGACCCAGAGACCTTAAACATCCCCATTGTTTCAATATGAAACGCCATGCACATGTTTTATTTCATTTCAATTGTCATTACACTAAAAACCATGTACTCTGAGAAGCTCAAATTTTCATGACAATTGGGTATTTTTTTTATGTACTCCTATTGATTTTGTTATAGAACGGACCCGCTGATAAGCCAAGAATTTACATTTTATTACTTCAAATGATTCTTTGAAGTCATCTAATCCATGTTAGAGAAAAATGAGGAATTCAATTTTAATTTCTTCTATCGTTTGTCCATCTTTTTAACTTGACTTAACTTTTAACTTCCATCTTTTTAACTTCCTTCCTTGCTTTTTCTAATGAAAACATTTTTGCTAAACTTTTGACGAACAGATGTAAAAACACATTCTTCATTACATTTCATTCGAAGTAATCAAACGCCAGACTGAATTTCCATCAAATAAATTCAAATAATGATGTAAAAACACCTTAAATGAAGAAAAAGAATGGATAAACTAAACTTAGCGTAGTTAGCCATTCCGGCAGAGCCTAGTCTCCCACATGCGTCGAACCCCGGCACAGGCATGGTTCTTTTAATTTGCCTTTCTTTGTTTGTCAGCCTCTTCTTCACTTTCTCTTCGGATCTGAAGCCATTTCATAACGGCTTCCTGAGAAAGGCAACGGGAAACCACCTCAGTTTCGGTTCCCTAGAATGCAGCGAATCTCCGAGACTCAATGGATCTGCTGATGCAGTAGAAATACAGGTGATGATGACGTGTTCTTAAGATTAAATTAAACAAGTTAAAATATTGAAAAATAATAAACAAAGAAATATAAAACGATTTATGATTTGAAATTTACGAGTGCTCAGATGTATTCACTTAATAGTGTTTAAAAATCAATTTATTTACAATAATACATTTATGTTATTTCAATTCTTTTAGTCCGTGAATGAGGTTTAGCCGAGTTATAAACTTTTTATAATGAAATCAATTTGTTACAAGGTTCTTCTTTTGTCTTTTTATAAATAAAAATTATTTATAAAAAGTCAAATTTGAATTAGCACTAAAAGTACAAAACAAAGTAAAACTTTGCAAAGCAAAATTTTTCTTTATTTACTATTTCAATTTTAATTCTGAATCGTAATAAGCAAGAATTGGTGGATAAACTAAATTTCCTTTCATTACCCTGTCTTGGAGGAAGACGTTATGTAATCTTTATAAAGGCTCCGGCCCCTGTCGCGCAATCCTAATCCAGTGATTCCCAACCGGAGTGCCGTGAAATATAGGGAAACTTTTGTAGGGAAAACTTTTGAGTCATCTCCCATTGTAGTCGTCTACTCTACTGATTCCAAAGGCTATTCTTAAATTGTATTAATGTATTTTATTCCAGTATTTGTTATTATGTATTTTATTTCATTGTTATTATGTAATTTATTCTACTGTTTATTATGAAGTTTATCCCATGTTTGTTACTACGTTTTTTTTTTTTCCAGGGTTTGTTATTATGTATTTTATTTCAGCGTTTGTTATTATATATTTTATTCCCGTGTTTGTTTTTAAATATTTTATTTCAGCTTTTGTTGTTAAGTATTTTATTCCACTGTTTTTATTAAGTATTTTATTCCAGCGCTTATTATTATGTATTTTAATCAAAGAGTTTGATATTACGTTTTTTATTCCAGCGTATGTTATTATTTTATTGCATCGTTTGTTATTATGTATTTCATTCCCGTGTTTGTATATTAAGTATTTCATTTCATTGTTATTATGTATTTTATTCCCGTGTTTGTTATTAAATATTATATGATTGTGGGGATTAACGTGTGAGTTTTGATATAATCTATACTATTAAAAAACAGCTAAGATTGGGTATGTACGTCCGCAACAATTGAATTTTGCACGCGTATTTCCACACAACAGGAGTATGTCCGCAATAATTTAATGTCAGAAGCGCGTTGCCAGACAACAGTAGTATTGTTGCATGGTTAACTCAAATTTCCGACTGTTACAAATCGATTTCAATATTATATTGCATGTACGTTTAGAATTTTAATTTTAATTTAGTTTACTTGATGTAATTTGTGTTTTTGAATAAATAAAATGTTTTCCGTTACATGAGCGAGACTTCCGGAGCAACGGGTAGCAGTGAACAAAGTTAGCATTTTAGTTTTCTAAATTAAATTTCCGTCAGTTGCCGCTGATGACGCTACAAGAAACAGCCAATCTACCATGGCTTTTGAAATGGTTTTTAACAAATCCCACATTTCTGTCCGGCAATATAAATATATATATATTTGGTTCCATGTTTTGTTATTACTACATAAATTGTGTTCTTCAGAATGAAATATGTTATAATCTGTTTTGCATTAAGATTTGGCTAAAATTTATCATAAATTCGTCAGAAAGTGAAAACAATAATTTTCATTTCAAAATTATTTTCTGTTGTAAACAAAGAAAATGATTATCACAAAAATATTTAAGTAAAATCATAACAATGGTCTTTTTTAAATATCTAAACACAAAATAATTCTATTTCTTCCTCAGTTTATTTTTCTTACAAGCTTTTCCCATGTTAAACTGTGTTCTTTCTAATAAACGACGAACCATAGGATTTCTGAAACCTCTCCTTCATTCTTTTGAAAAAGACAAACATTTTCACCATTGAAATCAGAGCAAAATCAATCAAATTTTAAAAGGAATTCACTTGCCTATAATATTCCATGTAATTACCTTATTTTTATCTTCTATCTCACTTTCTATCACCATTTTGAGTGTTTTAATATTTAATTTAAAAAAAAGAAAATACAAATCAACAGCTTTATTTTTTCGAGGATTCTCAAAATCCCGGAAACCGAAAACTTCTCGAAAAAACACAAGGACTAGCGTCGGTTTCTTTCCAATATTTTCACTTTCAAATTCCAACGACGGCATGTTTATCCTTTCATGATTATCGTGTGGTATAATATTTAAAACTTACTATTTAAACAAATATATAATAAATATGACATTTATTCTTGTCGGATACGTTATATGATGCTGTTTTATGAACTTGAAATTTAAACATCCTTCTAAACACTGGTGATGCGAAAAGAGTAATTCAACTTCTATTTCCTAAAGATTTACGTTGGGAAATCCCTAATAAATCCACCATCCAAGGATTTAATTTCCTGTTGAAACTAATGCTTATAAAAGACGCAAAAAACATAATAATTTAAAAAAAAAAGAAGTAAACATCAACAGTTAGATTTATGTAAGGTACATAAGAGAGGGGTTCTTTACCTTTGACTGAGGACTTGCTTTTGAACTTCTTTTAATTACCCTGAAAGAAAAAGAAAAAAGAAAGATAAATAAATAAATAAAAATGAGAAATCCTCTTACGAAGAGGAGAAGTTTCAATTAAGACAAAAGCGAGCGACGGGGAAGCAGAATCTGTCGTGTTCTTCACTTTCAATTTAATTTACACTTTGAGCGAATATCAATTCAACTTCCATTAGGATAATGTATTCATGCACTAAGCAAACAAACGCGTAAATCATTCTACCAACACCTACTTGTCTATTCGGAGGCAGCAGGGCCTCGGTCTACCCAAAGCTTATTAGCTTATAATCAAATTCCAACTCAAGTTTAGACACGGAATGAATTCGTGGCTCCTAAATCCATCTTAGCAGAATTCATTCTAATTGCAAACGCCTACAAATGATCTATGGGATAAGATTTCGAAGTGGGGGGAAAGGTGGATTAAGTTTTAAAAGTTTACATCACCAACAGAAGAAATCTCACTCCAATCCAACGGGCTTTCTTTCAATTTAGTCAAAACAAATTACGATGTAATCGAAAACAGATACCGGAAGAAATAGGAAATATTTAATTAAAAATAATTCTTATTTAAAATTCACCATTCATTGAATTAAACTGTTATTATGGAAAATAAATAACAATCATATAAAATAAACCAAGTGAATTTGTTTCTTTATTTCAAATTAATTTAAATAAGGGATTTTAAGGAGGTTTATTTGATATTCGATCGACTTCCGTTACTTTTTAACATTTTGTTTGCAATGAATGTCTTGTTGAAACAGCATTTCTCTCTCTCTCTCTTCCACTCGCATTATTCCATGGGTAAAGGAAGATAAGCCACTAAAACTATCAACAAAAGAAGAATACGAACTCCTATAAAGGCGGTGGGTGTATGATGATATCACCTCTTGGCCACAATCTACAAATAAGATAATTGTAAGACAGATCCCGTTTTACTAAAATCATGATTTGTCTTTACTATTAAGCATCATCATAATCCCACACAAATAAATAAATGTAATAAATACATAATACATTTATTGAAAACGCAAATTTTCGAAGACAAAAAAAATCGTCTCTTTTTTCAAGCTTACATGAATACAAGTAGGGCTTATTCATGTAGGCTTGAAAAAGAAGAGACGATTTCTTTTGTCTTCGAAAATTTGCGTTTTCAATACATGTATTATGTATTTATTACATTTATTTGTGTGGAATTATGATGATGCTTAAAACTTCTAAAAGAAGAGGAGATTAGGAAGAAATAGGGCTTAAATGAATTGTCTTTTGTTTTCTAACACATTTTCATTTCTTCAACGTAATGTCTCTTCTTAGTGTTTTTCGTCAAGATTTGGAAAAGTTAAGGAAATGAGAATTTAAAATGAAAAGAAATTTATATTTATTATGACTTTTGGGCTTTATTTAATGCCACATTTAAATTCCTTTTGCGCCTAGTAGATTGCAGGACAAGGAATAGTTGTTTTTGTTTTTTATTGGTTAGGATTTCTTCGGGGGGAGTTCCCGCTCTCGGGAGCGAGTCCCGGGAAAGCTAACCCCTCGCATCTTCTGGGTTTGTCATTAGGTGGAGTTTGGCTGGCTGATGAGTCCTAATAAGGACGAAATGGTCCATCCCAGTCTCTTTCCGATGACAACTCAGGGTGCGAATCCTTTCTTTAGCGTTGTGCCTTCGTTTCCTTTCTTAATTCAATGAGAATTTAATATTCACTAATTAATTATTACCTATTAAATTATTTTTCTTATTGTTAATGACAACAGAAAAATAGTTGAAAAAGTGTTACGTGACAATTAAAAATAATCACACAACTCTCCTTTGAGTTGTTTGATTATTTTTCATCAAAATAAAATCAAATAAACTGCACTTGACTTTTTCCATTAGAACTAACTTCCTCCTGATTGTTTAAGGATTCGACATCTTTTTCATTTTATTGAAAACTGAACTTTCAATTTATTAGAATTGGTGAGTATAAGGAAAAAAAAAAAAACAAATAAATAAACCCAAATTGATTAGCAGATGGCGAAGATTTGAAAAAAATATAATAATTGATAGAAGTTTCACCTAAAGAAGCCCCAAAACATCTTCTGAGAAGATCAACTGAATAATAAAGTAGAGGATCCTGTGATCATCAAGTGCCATAGACTCACAAAAAAATAAATTAAATAAACTTTTATTTATTTGAAAATTTTAATCTTTCAATTCCTAAATTTTTTTCTAACTTCGAAATATCACTTCCCTTTTGAAAACCAACCAAATTCTGACAGAAATTCTTCGAAGAACAGCTTTTGCAGTAATTTTAAGATTAACGTTTTTATTATTGAAAAGAGTTTTACTAGAAAACAAATAAAATGAAAATAGTAACAACATCAACAGAAAAGTTAGAAGGTGGTTGATTAATTCTTATTTAGAAAATGGACGTGAACTGAACGGGTCCAAAAAGAAGATCAACGGAAATGAACGAATCAAATGTAAATTTAAGAACACGAAGAGATCAAAAAGAGGAGTAAATGAAATCAGATGGATTCGATTGAAAAACACGAAATTCAGACAATCAATTGGAAAAGACTCGGAGAAGAGGATTGGTTGAATGCATTGACTGAGCCTAGGAATAGTCACTTCTCATTTTATTCCTTTGAAATCTCAGTCATGGACTTTAGTGTGAATTTGAATAAGTCTTCAGATAGAAATACGTACAGGGTAAAGGTTTATTACAAAAAGCAATCCGGATAACAAGTGTTCGATTGATGCAATCTACGTGGTAAGAGAACACGGACAGACAGAACGATCTCAATAATCCGCAGAGCATAGTTATGTTTAGAACAAGGAGGCGGCCACTTTCAGCATTTTTCTTTAATTATCCTACCCGTTTTCAGTCATGACATTTCGATTGCTTTTTGTAATAAACCTTTACCTTATTTACTTATACTTCCTAATGTGAACTGAGCTTTCTTTGATTAAGGACCATTTCCAAAGCATTCATTTCCTAACTCTAAAACTACGGCCCGTACAGCAAAATGTCATAGAACATTTTCGACTCAAAATGACCTTTGGAACCCGTATCTCGTCGCTTTGTCAACCATTTCCGAAACACCCTGTATGTATAAGAAGCTTTAAAGAGAGAGAGAGAGAGAGAGATGTCACGAGTGTTAAGGAAAGCAAGGGTCGATTTTCAATTGTTGTAATTGAAAGCAATGGGTTAAGCGAAGCGTCGATTAGAGGGCTGGCTATGCCTCTACATTTAACTAGTTATTTTATACAGTGTTAAGCGGTTGTACAAGATTCATAACTACCTACATTTCAACCATCCTTATGAGATCTAGATAAGATTATTTTTCTTTCTCTAAGGCATTTCACTTTCCTCCTAAAGAGATGTTGAAGTTATTTTCGCGGCAGAAATAAAATCACGGAAATAACCAAATCAGACACTGACAATATTCTGAAATGCTCTTGTTCCTAGTTATCTGACCCAAAAACCTTCCAACAGCATTTATTTAATTTGAACATTTGAGCTTTTGAAGAAAAAAAAAATAGTACTTTACACGAAATTAACCAAACTTTTGGTGTAAAAGTAATGAATAAACTCACTTGCTAAGCTTGGATAGCTTCAGTTCCTCCAAGCGAAAGTGAGAAGCGATTTCTCCTGGTCTCAGAGACAATCCACACACGGGACAACATGGCGTCTGACCATCAAACAAAGGGCGCTTCTTCGATCCTACAAAAGAAACAAAAACAAAATAATTACAACAAATAAAATAAATTTCATCTAGGTTTCGAAAAATAAAACAGAAAAAAAAAAGATAAAATTTGGGAAATTTAAAATATTGACGCAATTAAATAATTTTCTTCATTTAACATTGTTTAAACAAATGCTAAATATTTATTATCAATATTTACGTTAAAATATTAAAATAGATATAAAAAAAAAATAAAACAGAATTATAAAATGAATGGTTTCATTTGTTTTACATTTCATTAGCAGTATTTTTTAACATCTAAATTCATTAATAATTGTAATGATGGTTAGAGGATTCAAATAAATTTCGGTGTTTGTTTACGGATGCTATTATAAGTAAAAGAAGAAATCTGACTAAAAAAAAATCGTTAGTCAGTGATGGAAAGTTAGAGCCACCAAAAGTTAGGGAAAATAGAAAATAAATAAATAAATTCCCTGTTACGTTTATTTAATTATTTCAATAACTTTCAAATGAATTAATAAGGTGTACAAAAACTTTAAACGGGAAAAAATATATTAAATTCAATGTAATAATTTACCGATTTCACTGACGATTGCTACTAAAGGCGAAACAGAGGTACTAACTGTCATTTGTGTCCAATTTCTTATTGCTTTTATTTAAACCGAACTAGAAGAAGTGAATTAACTATCAATAACCATTTGTCAGTGTTCATTTCTTAACGAACCAGATATTTACACAATTTAAAGAATTCGTAAAAAATGTTTCCCAGAAACTTTTCAACGTTCGCATTAAAATACGATGGAAATAGAACCCAGATTTACGTGGACGTAATTTAACCGCAAAAAGAAAAAAAGTCACAAAATGTTGAAATGATTCTAGATTTTCAGAGAAAAAAAAATATTAAACATTTCAATAATATATACCTATTTTAAAACTCTTAAATTACATTAATTTAAACAACTATATCTCCCGTGTACACGCGCTTGTTTTTCTATATCACATAGATTTGGTTAAGTAAGAATATTATATTTAAAATATTGCAACGTTTCGGCAATTATAGTTTTAATTGTCATTTTAGAATTACAAATAAATAGACGGATCGGAAATAAATAAACAATCTTGAGATTCAAAAAACAGATTGAATACATTCATTATTTAATGGGGCGAATGGGAAGGACACATAAGTCAAAAAAACAAAATAAAGTGAGTTGTAGTCCCGGTGGCCCAATGTATAAGACGTCTGACTTCGGATCAGAAGGTTGCAGGTTCGATTCCCGTCGTTTCATTGTATAAATTACTTATATTTTCCATTCTCACAGGAAATTGCGCCGGACAGAGAAATAAAAGATTTTATGTTGTAATATAGATTACAACACAATTACTTATTCAAGAAGCATTTAACTTTGAAAACGACAACAATTTCTAAAAAATCTTTTTTCCTTTATTAAAAAATAAAAAATTACGAAACCTTGTCACTAATCTTCATGGATTGCGGCAAAATCCAAGGTGGGGGTTCCCATTATTAATCCATCTTAGTAATGAAAAAATATAGACATTCGATAGAAACATTAGCCTTCCCAAATATGAGGCTTCACAGTATTATCTTATCAGAGTGAAAAACACTGCATATTTTAAAGGACAATGGGCACAAAATGTATGGGAAGTTGCTCCACCCCTGTATAGTGATAAGCTATATACTATAGAAAGATCTCCTTAAATAGAACATATTTTATTATTACGACTCGTCACAATTATTAGTCCGTTCGGAGTTATAGACTGCTAGATGTGACTATCTAGTTGACATCGTAATTCTCGAATTTATTATTTAATTAACTTTTAATAATTATTATACGTAATTAATATTATCATTATTTCAAGTAAATAATAATTATTTACATGTAATAAATGAAAATAATAAATCAGGGAACTAAGATGTCAACTAGATAAGTCATATCTACAATTATGTAACTCCGAATGGACTTAGTAATTCTACTTAAACTGAGACAAGTCATAATAATAAAAAATGTTCTATTTAAGGAGATCTTTCTACATATCTTATCGCTATACAGGTGTGGGGCAGATCTGCCCATTCTCCTTTGAAGCTCAACAAATGCACAACAATCACAATGGACAATTATAAATGGATCAGATCTCCAATTCTTTCTATTCATTGGACTAAGGTGGAACCAATATATGGTACCGCGGATAATAAGTTAGTAATAACTGTAGCACCTCAGAAAGATATTTGACCTCATGGTAGAACATAGCCTACGAAGGCTGTTATTATGGTGATAAGAAATAGGATTACTCCTACGTTTCACGTGTAATGTAAGTTGAATGAACCCTAATAAATACCACGGCCAATATGAAGATATAGACAAATGAAGAAGAAGGAGGCACCATTAGCATGAATAAATCGGAGGATTCAACCGTTATTTACATCTCGACCGATATGGTCAATAGCTTGAAAAGCTAAGTTAATATCACTTTTATAGTGTATTGCTAAAAATAAACCTGTAACTAATTGAGTTCCTAAACATACTCCTAATAATGAACCAAAATTTCATCAGGAGGAAATATTGGATGGACAAGGGAGGTCAATTAAAGATCCATTAATAATTTTAAATAGTGGATGTGTTTTTCGTATAATCATTCAGAAGATAGTTTAATATAAAATATTGGCTTTGGAAGTTAATGATAAGTTTTTTCTTCTGTTTTAAAGAAATTCTAATTTAGATTTACAAAATCTATGTTTTATTTAAACTATTAAAACTAATGATAATATTGGTAGTTTTAATAAGAAATTTCATGGGGCTGATGTCGACATCTTCAGGGAAAATAAAAGACATAAGAACTCGAAGAAAGACAAGCCAAGCAGAAAATGGATCAAGTATCAACCATCTACTCAATCTCGTTGATCAACGTAAATAACTCTCAGGTATTATTCAGCTTCAGCTATAAACCTGTTACTAATAGATAAAGTTTTAAAGACGACATTATCGTGATCGTTAGAGAACCATCAGTTTAACGTCTTCTCGTGATAATCAACAATACATCCATTGCTATTAAAAGCATCCCGAAATATTGGCTTCCCTGCACAGCGTTGCTGCAATGCTACAAAGAGAACTCACTACACGTCACTAACAGAATTAAAGAGTTTGATGAAACATGGTAGGAAATATCATTAGTAAAGCGAATCCCATTTGTTCGACAGCGATCATTTGTCCAACTGTAAAGCAATAAAAAGTTTCAATGAAACAAAATAATAATAATAATTTGTGTCTAATAAAAAGATGAAATCTTACACAATTTCTCAGCAGCAAATTCTGTTCTAATTAATAACTAATAGATTTTGAGAAATTAAATAAAATAATTCTTCTATGGAAAACCTTTTTCCTTCTGCCAAATTATAACTTACATTTGTTTTATCTCCTCTTTACTTTAAAACGGATTTTTTCCTTCATCACAAGATGGTTTTCGACTCAACCTTCAAAACTATTGACAAAACGGGAAAGTGCGACACAAGAACCATTGGATCTCATAAATAACAGAGATGCAAAATTAATATCATTAATTGCACTTGTGGTATTTACGTTGCTTTGCCTCTCTCAGAGTTAGGTATTTCGCATTTTAAAGCCACATTAATCTTATTACTTAGACCAGGATTAAGGTAACACAGCCTTAATCTACAAAAGCGAACACGAAAAGATATCATTTTACTAACTTCTATTACTCAGCTGTTAACACTGAACAAGAAAGACAGAACAAAATGTAAGAAAAACATTTAAAACAAATTCTTAAGATAACGGAAGGTTCTAGATAACATTATGCCAAGATTAAGGAAAAAGCCCTAGTAGAAGTTTTTATCTGCCTTTAATTTTATGTTTAATGAAAATATTGGAAACAATTAATTTTCATTGGTTTGACGGTCAGGTAGGGTTTAAAAATACAAAGTGATTTAGTTTCAAAAGAAAGTAAATAAATAAAAAAAAAAAGAACTGACTCCAGACGGGTTGACGACTTGGCAAATTTCCTAATGTAAAATTTACTTTTAATGTAATTCTAATTTTAATAGTTTTAATCAATTATTAACATAATAAACGCTAACTTTGTTAGTTTTTTGATCCACATATTTGGATCAAAAGTTAATGTTTCACCGTTTTACGTAGCAAAATAAAATAATTAATAAATACAAATTACAAAACAGAATAGTGCATAGTTTGTAATACAGAAACCGTTTAATTACAATCATATTTATTTCTTTTTATTTTCATTGAAGAATGAGGATTTTTTTTCTGTTTTTCTACAAAAAAACATCTAATACTTGTATTTTTTTCTAAAATGTTTGTACCTGCAATTTACTAGTTAAAGTTTTGTTTTTTCCCACTCAGAAATTCTAGCTAAAGATATAGGATACAGCAGAGGTTACAAATAACTATTAATAAAGAATAAAGGTAAAAACGCACAACAATTAAAAGATCCGAAGCGGTACCT
>JAFIDM010119465.1:0-11737 GCA_023159025.1 Thereuonema tuberculata
TTTGGTATGATTACTAATTTTTGCGCTTCTTTCCCATTTTAATAATCTAGTGACTAATCTGTTAATGAATTTTAGAGGATAATCATTGTTCATAAAGATGCTCCTAATATAATTTAGTTCTTGACATAATAATATTCCATTACTGCATATTTTCAATGCTCTTTTTATTGCGAACTTTAATGAATTTGTTTTGTATATCATGGGACTGGCAGCAAGAAAATTGACCATAATGTTTGCGTTGGTATGTTTTCTATAAACAGTGGTGTCATAAGTGTTTGTATTCCTAGTGACTAGTACATCTAGAAAAGCTAAATCATTATTGACTTCTGTTTCCATGGTGAATTGTATATTACTGTTGAATTAATTGAAAATTTGGAGGATCGTGTTGACATTATTTTTATTATTAATTACTATAAATGTGTCGTCAACATAACGGCACATTAATTTGATGTTGGTGTTTATAGTGTCTATTTTCCAAATATTTAGTTCCAAATAATGCATCACCATCTCAGCGATTATGGCTGATGATGGTAGGCCCATGAACATACCTTTAGTTTGCCTATACACCTTATTACCAAATGTGAACCATTGTAATTCAAAAAGTCTATCAATGAGCTTATTAATTCTTTTTAGATCAACATGATTTTTTGTATATTTAAAGGCGTCTAAATTGTAAATACATCTAATAGCTTTCTTAATTAATTGGATTGGAAGAGCAGTATATAAACCTATAACATCAAAAGATACTAAGAACATATCCTCATCAAATTGAACCATCTCTGCAACCGTCGGGCCAGATTACAGTGGTACTTGGCTCGATCCGGTTGGAATGATGCTGACTGGGGACGTATAATGTTTAGCGACGAATCCCGCTTCCAACTGTGTCCTGACGATCGTCGCAGACGTGTTTGGAGACGCCCAGGGCAGCGTGCCGATCCTGCTTTCACTATTGCACAGGCCACACAGGCCCTCAACCAGGAGTTATGGTCTGGGGTGCCATTTCCCTTGATAGCCGGACCCTATGGTCATCATTAGCGGCACACTTACAGCACAGCGGTACGTCGACGACATTCTGAGAGCTGTTTTGCTACCCTTCCTTTTGCAGTTCCCTGCCCTTATTTTTCAGCAAGATAATGCCAGACCACATACGGCACGTGTTGCTATGACTGTCTTACAGCTTGTGAAATACTTCCTTGGCCAGCCAGATCCCCAGATCTCTCTCCAATCGAGCATGTCTGGGATATGATGGGAAGGCGACTGCAACCACCAGGGAATGTGGATGACCTGGCCCGACAATTGGAGCAAATTTGGCAACAAATACCGCAGGAGACCATCAGGGAGCTTTATCACTCTTTGCCACGTCGTGTGGCAGCTTGCATTCAGGGTAGAGATGGGTCAACACCTTATTGAGCTCGTTACTTTGTAACTCTGTAACTCTGAAATAAATCATTCAATTTGTCTGAAATTTCTATTCTGTACATACTCTTCCTCACCACCAATTTTTGTCTCCATCGGACAACTCCTTTTAGGTCGTCGTTTTTTTTGTTAATAAGTGTATTTTAAATCAATCCAAAAATGTTAATTCAAAAACAAGCAAAAAAAGAATACTTAAGCATACACAAATTATTATGAACTTTTGCATCTATTCATTTAGTGAATAATAAAAAAAAAAGAACTAGAAATAATTCCATTGCCCCTGTAAGGCATTGTGGGGCACTATCTCATAGGCACAATTTGGAGAAGCCTATTATATTACGGCAGGAGATTAACTTATTTCGCCGAAAGTGCCAGGAAAGCATATTGATATTAAAACATCAAGAATCGCATAACGATAGTCTTTCGGTCAGCGCTGGGTGCTATATCAGTGCATAAATTAACATGTTAACTGGGCGATACTTGTGCCGAGATTTTGTCACCCAGTGACTGTGGGTAGGGCCGGCGGATTTTTTTCTTATGGCAGAAATAAAAAAATTTGGAAATTCCCTTTTTTTTTTTTTGGTTGTTGAATTGGAAATTCCTGGGCGCCGCGGCAACCGCAAAAATAAAAAAAATTCGAAATTCCATTTTTTGTTTTTTTTTTGGTTGTAGATTTTTGGGATGGGGGGGGGGCACAAATATGTCGCCCAGGGGAAATCCCTTAATATATGCTCTGCGCTATATAATTGCTATACCACTGTATAGCAGGGTTTATACAGTTTATTCCTTTTAAAAATTGAGCTTAGAACATCTTTTTCAATCTTGTGTTTTTGAAAAATTTCACGATATGTCAAAAAGGTAGTATTTGTTTTACTTCCATGAAATTTCACGGGTTGCAACTAGTTTTTTTATAAACATATATGGATAATGCCTATCATTGTGAACAAAGGAGCATCAAATTCCCGGCCTGGGAACCTCCAGTCACCAAAGGAATTTAAATAAAACATTCCAAAAAACCTTTCTCAATAAATAAAGTAAGCAAAAAAAGATTTAACGTTCTTTTGTCTTTTTTTATGTTAATCTAGGCACGTTAAATCTTTTTTGTTCTTTTGTTTTAATTGATGAAAATAGGATTTTCTTCAATACATTTTAATTCAATACTGAATTATAATACAGTAGAGCTAATTATAATACAGTCGATAATCCGAACGTCAAAATTTCGGGCCATCGATAATCCGGATTCAATTCCGGTGAAAAATTCAATGACAGATATTTTTAAGAGCTTTGACAATGTATAAACATCTATATTGTTTCATTAAAATACATTATAAGTTATATTAATTAATGGTTTTATTTATCTGCTCAAATATGTATTAACCACTAAAGTGAATTATTAACGTTTTAGCAAGTTTTCTTTTTGTTGTGAACTCAAACGATCTTTTTTGGTTGTTTTCGAAAATCTGATTTGGACATTTTGATAAACCAGACAGGGTCCGGTCACAATTAATCGGATTATCGACGCTCTACTATGTATACTATTCTATACATTTAGTAGATTTTTTTTCTGAAAAATCAAAAAAAGGCTAATTAAATTCTCATTATCATAAGTTGTATGATTACAATTTGAATCCTATTAATGTTGATACATATACAGTGAAACTTGGATTATTCGAACTAGCTTAATTCGAAATTCTGAATAATTTGAATTTTTTTGCGAGGTCCCTAGAATTCTGTATTAAAATAATGTTGAAAAATCACGGATAATTCGAATTTTCCTATGATTATTCTTAAAATAATACGGAAAAATTGTTCCTGAGACTTTTCCCAGCAAAGGTACATTATTTATTTCTTGGTCTTTCTAAGGAAAACAAAAGCGAGGGTTGGAATATCACTATATGAGGATTTCCTAGAATTTTCTGTCCACTGTCTGTTATTAACCTCCCCCCTCCCAAACCCCTTCGGTCTTAGAGTCACGTGCGCTTCCTGTGAATGATTCAATGCGGTCATATACATTTTTAGTTTTTGTGCTTTTGCTTTAAGTATTGTTTATATGCTCTTACTAAGCCATTGTCAAAAGCTAAAGCTCCTTACAAGTCATTAACATTAGCTGAAAAGGTAGCGGTGATTAAAGAAGTGGAAAAAGGCCTTAAAAAGAAATCGGAAATCGCCAAGGAATTTGGAATTCCATTCAACACATTATCGACATAAAGATAAAATCTTGAACAGCAAAAATGGCAATGGAAAAAATAGAAAAAGAACGAGTGGACCTGACAACCTAGAGGTTGGAATCATATGCTAGGACACAAAGATTGCATTCAATGAAAAATTAAAAATATCTGCCTTTGTTTTTTGAAAGAAATGAATAATTAAGCTAGTACAAAATGTTTGATTTAATGAAGAAAAACGCAGCAGCATTTTTAGATAAAGTTTGTGTTAAATCTTTGATCGTGAACTTAATCTTTTTTATTTATCTCTTCTGTTTTGAGAGAATATATGTAATTCGAATTTTTGGATAATTCGAACTTTTTCTCTGGTTCCTTCGAATTATCCAAGTTTCACTGTATTAGGACTATTGGTAAACAGATGACTATTCCTTCTTCAATACATTGAAAGGAATCCATTGTTTAAGTTCTATAGCTTTTCTCGGAGAATTAAATATAGAATTGTCTTCTTCTCTCTCTAATGTCTCCCTAAGCACCCTCATGGAATAATTAAGTATACAAGTTGGATAGTCTCTTGTTCATAAATATACACTCCCAGTTTCAAGAAGATTCATCCAGAGGTTCAAAAGGAGGATACGTACTAGGAAAGTAAGACTTACAATTCATGTGCGAACGAAGTAGTAATAAATTGTTTTAAGTTAAATAGCAACTGGGGTTAGAGAGAGGTTTAGACTCCCAGCGATTCTCGACCAACGGGACTAATTGAGATCGAATGGTCTGCGTTTAAACTCCGATTAAGAAAGTCGATACCTATTTGATAGAGGGCTGGGTGAACCCTAACGCCAGTCTGGAGGAGAAATAACTTTGGAAAAATCTCCGACCACCACCCCAGTCTAGCGCCTAAACGAAATAGTGTTTAAAAATAAATTAAAACAAAAAATTAAAAGCTGTATCAGAGGCATCCTCAGGATTCTGCAATGAAAGGGATTATGATGGTTTCAATCAAAAAACAAAATCACGTCCGAAAAAGCTAGATTCGAGTTTCGCATGCAATGGTATAGGGGTTACCTATCAATGAACACCATGCATAATAAGCATATACAGTGGGTCTACATAGCCTCCCCCGCTCCCAGATATCTCAAAATGTGATATTAGTTCTTTTTACCGGCCCCTAGGTTACAGCTTACCTGTAAAACATAAGGGACCGCTCTTGCTTTTATGCTTGCTGGATGTCACACACTGTAGTTGCCAAACAGTTAGAGATATTAGAATGAAACCTTCACCATTGGGTTCAGCATCAAACAATAGGTGATCACGTCCAAAAAATCAGACCTCTAGGACCACTCCCTTACCGGATGTGATGGGTTCAAAAATTGGTGCTTCAATACGTTTTTATCAAATCAAATTCAACGTGCATGACAAGATTATTACTTAAAAGAGCACAAGAAACGCACATAACTATAAAAACGAAAAACCAACAAACAAAAAGTCACTGAACTTATTCAGTTCGCTCAGCGAATTTTTGTTTGTTAGTTTGTATTTTTTTTTCTAGTTATGTGCGTTTCTTATTTTCTTTTCAGTATCAATACATTTTTCTTTATCATATCTTAGCAACCGTTTGTCAGGCAAAAACGTGACCACCATCAATGTGTTCAGAAGGGTAGATATTGGAGGAACCTTTATCGCCGTTTTCCTCTTTATCGGAAGCGATCACTTTTGACCTTTCAACTTCCGTTTTGCTGAAGGGTCTATTAGGTTCATTGTAACCGCTGGTTAGGTTCACTCTACGTTTTTTTATAAACTTGTGCATATTATGGGACCGCTTTGCTTTTGACACTGTCTAAAAGCATTAATTATCTTGTTTTTTTTCGTATTTTCTTTATTGGTTCAATTGCAAGTTAAAGAGAAAGAATCCCTTCCGAAATTCTGAAACCAAAATTGTCTTTGGTTATTTCAGGTCAAGTTGCCTCCCCATGAAATAAAATCCTGTATATGCCCCTGCCATGTATAGCAATGGGCAGGCAAATGATGTTTTAAATTGCGCGTTTTATTGTTCGGTAGAGATTATTTTTCACGTGGGATTTCCCTAACATTTCTTGATTAATTAAGTTTATTTGATAAGTTCATGTATTTTGCTTCATAGTATTAACGAACTAAATAACTTAAATTAAACATATTATTAAATAACTACAAGCGTTACTGATGTCTTCTATGAAATATATTTTTTCTGTGAAACAAGAGGAGAACAATGATACTACGTTTAAGGTGATCACTGAGCGCTTTTTCACACGACGCGACCATGGCAGCGCCGCCAGGAATTTTGGCTGCGCGGCCAAACACTCCAACAATCGAAGCAGCTCATTAAAGGGACTCATTAAAGGGAATCAGGTGACTGCAAACCTTTTACTTTATTTTAATTACTTTTATTTTATTTTACTCACTTTTATTTTATCAATGCATCTAAACTTCTGAAAATTTAAATATGAACTTGCGAAGCATCTAGGCTTTCTATTTTCTTGTTTTTAATTTTCAAAATATTCTGTTATTAATTAAAATTCAAAAACAGGTAATTTTTCAGAGAACTGAAGACTTCATCTGGTTGCGGATAATACTAAATTAGAAGAGCTTAAGAACAACAATTGATTCCCATAATTCCTAAGGTAGGACGAGAAGCATGCCGATTATCTGGAAGGTTATATTCTCAACCAAGGGGGTTTAAATAACAACTGCAGGGGATGGATTTTTTTTTTTATATATTAACTTAGATTTCTTTTTATGTTTTCTATGTAATCCGTAGTCCTGGATGTTGTAAACCGAGAGACAGTCATTATAGGCACTTGGATCAGAAAGGATATAAAAAGTGTCTTTACATAGTCGCTGGAAATCGTTCATTTCATAATCAATGATAGAGGCACGTGAGAAGTCATTGGTGTGGCCAGTATTTTTGGAATGGCAAGCCATATTATAGTTAAAGTCTTTATTTTTGATGGCATATTCATGCTGATAGACTCGCTGCTTCAGTTTCTGTTTTGTTTCTCCAATGTAATGGCACCGATCGTCATTGGAGCACGGAATAGAGTAAATAACCCCTTTCTGCTCCAGTGGGTCGGTGCGAGGGCTCGTAACTGTTAATTTACTGCATAGTTTTTGCAGGGTATGGCGGCTGGGAGAAGCTAAAGCAATATTGTAGCGTTGTAGGATTTTGGATAAAACCGGAAATAGAACCGGGTGGAAGGGTGTAGATACATACTTTTTGTTTTTATTGTTCGGTGGTGTTTCGATTTTTTTCGATCTGATAAAGGTTCCGTGTGAGCCCGATGATATGATTGTTTACTTAACTCTAGGGATATCCATTGGCCTGGAATATATACTTTATTTTATGAACTTCATGTTGGAAAAGATGGTAATGGCTAGAGATTTCAAATGCTCGTTTGATGGCCATAATAATATTCTTCACCTTATAAGACATTGTGCAAAAGGAATTAAAGTTGATGGTTATGGGAAGAGCCGTGGGAGTAGATGTAAATTTACTGAAGTAAATATGGTTTGATCCTTTTGTTGGATTAACACATCAAGAAACGGAATACTGTTGGAAAGAGGATCTTCCTCCTCTTTTTTTGAATTTGATGTCCGGGTGAACATTTTAAATAGCGCCTGAACGTAGACCACCTGCAATACAACTCCCAAGCATCGCCTTTCGCGCATTTCCTCCCGCGCCGCGCTCTTATCAGCTGTCTGCTAGTTCAGCTTCGTTTCTCATTTATTTGATCATCATAATTTACGATCATTTTTACAATTATTGTAATTTTTACTATACAACTAACTTCATTCTGCGTTCCTGAGGATTTCCGTTAGAATAATATCCCGAAAATACTCTAAGTGCCGCTAGGTGAAAGAACAACTAATACTCTACACATAAATGAAATTTTAGATTATTCATTCATTGTAGTTTAAATAAAAATTGCTTGTAGCCTACATTTTAATTTTCTTTTTTTTTTTTTTTTTTTTTCTTGAAATGATTTCGAAAAATTGGGGGTCGTGTTATATTCGGGTCAATACGGTATATATATTATTCTCTTTATTTCTCTATTAAGTAAAATAAGATTATGATTAGAATAAGGAATTTGAGATAATTCAAAATAACACAATAATTTTATCTTGAAAATCCTTACATCATTACAGAATTTTTAAATGCAAAAAATAAGTGTCAATTCAAGTTTTTTCATAAAAACAAAATCAATTTCAATCTATCCAACACCTACATAGAAGTTAAAAGAGACACTACTATAGATTGACGCAACAACTACTTTATTCAAAGTCGTTGTAATTTAAAGGTCAAGAACAATTTCAAATGCAGCCTGCATTTAGTTCATTTATTAAATCTAGACCCCATTTTGCACTATTTGAACGACTCTGATAAGTGGCCACAATGGATATCATATTCGTTCTCAAAATAATTGATTCAGTAATTACACGCGAGATTTTATCTAATTGCCATCATTTTCCTGCCCCTCCTAAACCGGAAGTAGCCTGAACCAAAAAAACCTTCTAATAAATTCTTTTAACTTAAAATGATGTTTGTTAGTCGTTCTATGAAGGAGCACAGAAAACTTTCTTTGTATTTTCTTCCTCATTTCTTAACATCTGATATTTTACAGAAATTTTTAATTTATCATTATTTGTATCGCGCTTTCGCTTAATTTAAGAAGTTAAAATTTGAATTGGTAATGTAATTTCAAAACAAACAAATACTTTTTAATAGTTTAAACATTTTTCAGAACTATCTGATGAAAATTGTGTTTACTTAAATTTAATATAAAGTAAAAATGTAATTTGAAGGTCACTATGCTTCTGAAATGTCATCATATGTTTATTGTAATGATCATGAAGCGAAAGAAACCTTTACTCAATTCAATAAAATTTTTTAATCAATTCTTACACTGTGAAAAAGAAACGCAATATTTGCAGGAAGTAACGAGAGATCACGGTGTTGAACTGTTGTTGGTTTTATGATTACAATTTGTAAAATAAATGGTGTACAAACTAGCGGAAAAACAGGAAATTTTCAAAAAAGTGTTGAAGGGCATTTATGAATAAATCAATTCACTGCTTCCCCACAAATATAAAACAACGCGACAATTTAATACTCAAAGGCTTAACTTGTTAACAGGGACAACTAGTATTAGTTAGAGCGCAGATTTCATTCATTTAAGTCAGTTTTAATTTAAAGAGTCAATTGTAATTTCAAGGATGCTCGTATTGAATTCACTTAGTATGTCTAAACCCATTTTGCACCTGGACAACTCTGAGGAAGTGGCTACAGTCGGTCCAGGATACATTTCTGGATTGAAATACAGTTGGATCTCTATTTAACGAAGTCGCTAAATCCCGAAAAAAATTTCGTTATATGGAAAATTCGTTAAATTGAGATTCACCTTTTAAAATTATTTAAACTACATAAAACAGATTTAAAATACATTAACAATAAATATTATTAAAAAAGATAATAATTTTAATGACATAAAGCAGACATTACCACATGCGTGCTTAAATTTTACTAATAAAAAAAAATTAATTTTGTCTGAGTTTTTTTCTTTGAAAAAGTGGTTTCGCTCATAGTACGCCTCGCTATTTGGATGTTATTTTACGAAGAAATTAGCAAAATGTTCTTAGTTCCAAACAAAAGATCGCAAAATAGAGAAATCCGCAAAATAGAGGTTCGTTAAATAGAGGTCCAACTGCAAAAGATTAGGCGGCAGAATTTATCAAGAGAGTTTTGAAAACCTCGGATTTGTCGGATTTTGCAGAGCATTGGCTCGCATGGAATTATAGTATAACCGCTCGCTCGTTAGTGAAGAATTCACGACGGCACCAATCACAGAAAAGGGCTGTCATTGGCTGTTGGTCGTTCGCTATTCTTGATTCGCATTATTGCCATCAATTGAGACTATCTACAGGCTATTAATATGCAAACAATATTTCTCATGTATTGAATAACAATCACATATATATTAGGTTTGGAACGACCACATCACCACATTTGCATCACGGCATTCTCCGTGTCGTCACACGTGACGTCATTCAAATAAGTGATGTGCTTTGTTGGTTGTCCGCACGGCGGCGCATTCACTGTATCTCGTGTGCGCCCATGACTGATCGCATCCAACCTTAGTTGACCAACTAAAGTTGTCTCGTGTGGGCCTAGCATAACACATTACAAGCAACCTTATTTCAGGTTATGTGTATATTTGTGTATGTGAAATCACCTTTTCCTCCTCTCTCATAATACGCAATAGACACTTTTACATTTACTTGTTCTTTCATTTACTTCATTTCTTATTATTCAACGATAAAAAAGTTCGAGGCAGAAGAAGATTTAAGATGATCGACAACATTATGGTAAATGGATCTTATGTGGAGACGAAGAGGAAGGCAGAAAATAGGAAAGATTGGAGAATGCTGGGTTTGCAGTGAAGGACCTGCCCTTGGCAGAGAACTATGTATGTACACCAACCTAAAGGCCTTCAGATCCAAACTTGTCTTGTTTTTGGAACAAGTACAGGCCAATAACTTGATGCACTTTCAGCACTGCAAGGTCTTCATGGTTGAAGCAACAGCTGAATTCCCCATGTCATTTGTATGCGAGATCATCGAAGACCTCCAGCTGCAGTTTCAGGAGCGGTTTTCTGAATTGGATTCAAAGGCAGAAGAAAGGAGACTCCAAAATCCATTTGAAGCAGAAGTGGTCAGTTGCCCAGATGAACTGTAGCTGAGGTCATTGAGTTGCAAGCAAATGACTTCCTTAGGGACAAGTTCAAAGAAGGTCTGGTTGGTTTTTACCAGTTTTTGCCCAAGGAAGACTTTCTTAATGTCAAAACTTTTGCATCAAAGTACCTTTCAATCTTTGGAAAAACTTACCTGTGTGAACAAACATTTTCAAGAATGAAATACGTGATAAAGCCAGAAATGACAGTTATTTTGGCATCCAGAAAACAATTTCACCATTCCCACTAATACAGGTGTTTATGTGTAGTTTATCAATGTGTTATTAAATAATAACTGAATAAAATAATATTAAATAAATAATTAAAAACAACATCCATGTTTTGATTCTTTTTATTTGGACCTCGAGTTTGTAGTCGGCACCCGAACTGCTGTTTGATAGTTAATGCGGCCCTCGGGCTGAAAAGTTTGGAGACCCCAGCTCTAAGTGATCACTTAAACATAGTTTTATTTTTCTCCTCTTCTTTCAAAGAAAAAATATATTTCTTAGAAGACATCAGTAACGCTTTAGGTATTTAGTGCTATGAAGCAAAATACATGAACATAACAAAGAAATTTAATTATTTAAAAATTATAGGGGAAATCTCACGTGAGTGGAAAGGGAGTCCCGTTACATCTTACCAAATCTCAATAAGGGGGGGGGAGCAAATTTTTTAAAAAAACACCTCACGTAATTAATGGACGCACCCAAAAGATGGAAAAGGGATGGTCACATTTATTCCTCTAAAAATAAATCCAAGCTTACTTTCGTTCCAACAGTTTACTCTCAGCGATTAATGAAATAAAATCTGGGGGCACGGCAGTGCCCCCGCCAAGACGAGCCGAAGGCAGGAAGGGCACTACGTACCTTTTCTGGAAGTGTTTCGTCGTATTTTCGAACCCTCATAGCTTCGGCCTAGATATTACTAGAGAGCTCAAATTTTCAGGATAAGATGCAGTTACCATACTAATGAAATACGCTAAGTTTCATTTATTTAGCTTTTATACTTTGGATTTTATTAATACCTAAAATACGTCGATTCCGTCACTGACTGACTCACTGACTCATGATCATCAAAACCTCTAGGGTACTTCCTGAAGTCCTAGAAAGCTGAAATTTGGTATGCAGGTTAGGATTAGCATACAAACAACAAAAAATTAAGAAATCCGTAACTTTCACATTCCAACCCCTCATAAAGGGGGGGGTCTGGTTATGTATTATCGAACCCTCATAGCTTCGGCCTGGATAATACTAGAGCGCTCAAATTTTCAGGATAAGATGCAGTTACCATACTAATGAAATACGCTAAGTTTCATTTATCTAGCTTTTATACTTTGGATTTTATTGAGATCTGAAATACGTCGTACCCTCAATGCTTCGGCCTAAATAATACTGT
>JAFIDM010119467.1:0-11734 GCA_023159025.1 Thereuonema tuberculata
TTTTTTTATTTTAATTAAAACCACCGATTCCAACTCCGCAAGTAACAAGTTTTTGCAGCGATTTCGGTTTCATTTGTGAACTTTAGTTAATAAACATATTACTTACTTTTTTTTATAAGAAGTGTTGTATGTTTTAAAGACAGATTTCTTCTTAAGAAAGTGGTAATTTATTAAAAACAACGTTTCTTTTTCCAGAATCAGTTTAATTTGTTTACACAAGAAGTTAATTTATATTCCGTCAATTTATCATTGAAAATCGTTATGATTAAAGCGTTTTAGTTGTTGTAACAAGTCGCCAGAGGGCGTCGTATCTCAGATGACTCAATGGAAGCATTTCTCTCACAGCTGTAGAACATCTTCCTCTTGCTACCGATAGAACAGCGGTTTTTGGTTGCATTCCATTATAGGTATGTATTTTTATGATAATTATTTCTTTAAGCTAATTTTTTTTTTACAATTTTATAATAATATTATTTCTTTGTAATGTTTACAAATTAGGACAGTTTAAATTTCCGCAGTTTTTCCCTCAAATTTTTTAAGAAGTAGCCCTAATATGGAAACATATATGTTTTTTGTTTTTATAAATATAATACTGTTAACACACATTCTTTTATGCTTATTTTATTTGTAGTGGTTAATAAAAGGTTCTCACCTGAAATTGCAAATAATTGTGATTCGTTCCATAATATATATTGCTAATTCTTGGGTAATCTTGCGCGAGGAACTCTGTATTTCGAATTCCATTTTGAGTCGAATTCAATTTGATTTTTACTATTAATATTAACTATTACTGTTTGGAAATGTTTTACTATTTAAAAAGTTTTATACAACAGGATTTATTACTAAACAGTAATTTAATGGAAATTTTCACCATGGAAACAGTGATTTGTTCTTTGCATTGGCATTTTAAAATTTCATATCACTGTCCGGCTTTATATATTTAGTAATGTAAGTTAATTTTATTCTTATATTCTACTCTGTTCTAAATTTTAAATTGCAAAAAATTGATTGAAATCTTTGCTTTGCAAAACTCAAAGGCCTCGCTTTTAAGTTTTGCCTGTTCGATTATAATGCTTAATTTTGAAGTTTATTATTTTATTACTTCTTATTAAGTATTTATTTACTTATTTTACTTAATACTTTATATTATACTTTAACTTAATATTTTGCTCTTTTTAATTTGATTTTTTAATTGTAATTTTTTGTAATTTTAATTTTTTAATAAATATTTAAAACAGTTTTATTTGTATTTCATTTTCTCTCTTTCTTTGTGCTTAATTTAGAACTAGTAAATTATTGATGGAAATGAGTAATATCAGGTGAAATTAAAATAATTAGAATAGAATTACGATATGATAATTCTATCTTTTCATTGTTTTAGATTATACAGTATTTCCTTTAAAATTATAAACAAGTTTGCTAGTAATTAGTTATTCTAAATATCAAAGTTTAAAGAATAGTACAGATATATTATTAATATATATAAAAGGTGGAAGTTTACCAAACTCATAAGATTGAAAAATCAAATTTAAATACTAAATCAAGCGTCATCTGCATAAGTGAATGGGAATATTAATGGCTATTTGATTCTGAATTTTTAGAACCTTTGTAATCGTTTGCTTCATCTATTCGCAATGTAGCGATCGGAATCAACTGTTCAAATTTACAGCATTTTTTTTTTTGCTCACAAGGGAAATGCATGACCTCCAACGCTGAGAACCGCAAGAAAATTTGCTGAGAATATAAATAGCTCATGCCAAAAACAGTGGTATGAGTCATTCCCATACAAAACTCGGTTGTTGTCTGCTTGCGCCATCCGACGGTGGCATGTTGTATCTGCACTAATACGTACTTAATCACAAGATATTGTCACCGAAGATAACAAAATTTTGCCAACCTCTTAATGTCTACTTCTGTAGGCAATATAAGCTCTACATGAGAAGGATCGTTGATTTTTTTTTTTTTTTTTTTTTTATATAATTTGAGTTTTTACAGTCCTACTAGGGAAATTTCCCTGTCAGTAGGTTCTGGAGTTTTATAGTTACAGTCTGATTAATTTATGGTTGATAATATGATGCAAAATACATGTAATCTACATATCTACACAGTACAATCAATAAAATGTAAAGCATTTAGGAACATTCACTCTAGTATGAAGATGCAGACATGTGTATATGTCTCTGTGTATATGTATAATTTACACACACAGGAGCGTAAATACACATATGTGTATGTTCAGACTTATATATGTTACATTAAAATTATAAAAGTTCAAGAAAAGAGGATATATATTTAAATGTAATTTAAATATTTACATATAGTACAGATATACCTTAATATTATAAAAGTTCAAGAATAAGAGGATATGTATTTAAATGTAAATTGAAAATAGTTACATATGGTACGGATATACATTAATATTATAAAAGTTCAAGAATACGAGGATAAGTATTTAAATGTTTCTACTCGCTACAACTTCCTGTTTGTTTGTTTTTTTTTTGTTTTGTTTTTTTATAACCAATGCTGTAGTTGGTTAGGTAGGTGCTTTTAAGGAAGTTCTAGAGAGATAAAAGAGAGATATTTTCTGGAGTTTGGATTTTAAAGATATGTACTTATTTAAGCCATTTTATTTTGTTTTCTGTGATGTAATTAAAGAGTTTTCTTTTTAACTCTTTAAAATTTGTTAGGTTGGTTAGATTTTTGTCAAATTGATTAAATATGTTTACAATTGTTTTACTTTTTAATCTTAATCCGTAGTTATTTCGGGGTTGTTCAAATTTTGGTTTATTATAGAAGTTGTTTCTGGTAGGATAGTGCGTTGTGCATTCGGTGTTATTCAGAAGAGTAAAATAATTCTTTAGTGTAATTGTGTATATTATTTTTTGTTGTGGATATAATATTTTGTACTTTTTTAGGATATCAAGTTTTTCAGAGCGTGACATTTGCTTGAAATTAGGGAAGATTAGATTTAGTATGTTATCTATTGATTTGTCTATTAAGTCTATTTCGTTCTTGTTAGCATGTATCCAGTTAATTATGCCGTAGTTTAATGTTGAGTCAACAAATGCTTTATAAATTAAGATTTTTGCTTTTAAAGAAAAAGAATTTTTAATTTTGTTGAAAATGTAAGTGTAAGTGTTGAGTTTTTTGAGTATTGAGATTATGTGAATATGCCACGTAAATTTATTGTCAATGTGAATACCAAGATATTTACAATTGTTTATGTTTTCCAATACTTCACATCTGCAATTAACGGTTTGTTCATTGTCTTTGTGTAGACACTCAAATGTGTGTATTTTTAAGCTTGGTATGGTGCTTACGCTTTTGTTTTTAGTTTTGATTACCATGAAGTTTGTTTTTGCTTGGTTTATTTCCATTTTGTAGTCATGGGTCCACTTGACAATTTGATCTAAGTCGTATTGAGTTCTTTGAAGAATAGTCTCCATTTCATCGGAAGCATTTATTATTATGAGGTCGTCTGCGTAGGCAAACGCTTTGGAGTATTTGAGTGTCGTGAATATTGTATTCGTATAAATTAAGAATAATAACGGACCAAGATTAGATCCTTGAGGGATTCCTGTTTTTAATTTGTAGAACTTACTTAGATTGTTCTTAATGGATATCTTGAATTTTCTATTTTTTAAATAGTTACTTATCAATTTTTGTGCGTTACCTCGAATGCCATGTTTTTCTAATTCTTTTATCAATATGGCATGATTTAAGCAGTCAAAGGCTTTTTTAAAGTCTATAAACACAATGGACAATATTTTGCTTTTGTTTAAATTAGCGTTTATGTACTCGTTAAAGTCGTCTAATAAGTTTGTTGTACTGGAATTTTTTTGATAGGCGTACTGGTTAGTTTTTATAGTTTTATTTTTTTCTATGAAATTGTATATGGTGTTTGTTATATGTGATTCGAAGATTTTGGAGATGTTAGGTAAGATTGATATAAGATATCAATATATTTTTAATATATCAATATTTTTAAGACTACAATGTGAAAAACCAGAAGTAAAAGTTACACAATCGTCATTTCATCATCAGACTTCACTGTGTGCTATACAATCACCTTTCTGCACTTGAAGTACAAGCCTATGTTACAATATGCTTGGCAAAAGGCTGTTTACGGCACTGTTTAAAAATGTAATTATTGTGGCTTTTGATATTGGACTGCTTGAATGCAGAAGTGATGTTGAATGGGAAAAAGTGAGTCAGATGTGCATATTGTTTTGTTCCACTTTCCTTTGACCACTTCATTGAAATTCCACACCTGTGCAACACTATCAGGTCAGTAGTAAAAGTTTGTTGTTCAGATAGCGTAATTATTTTAAGCAGAGAGAAATATAGCAATATAGTCACGACATTGACATCTGTGTTTTTTGTCCTATTATACCAATATTTTCTTTCTTCGCGTTACGAAAGTTCCTCTCCCGGACCTTCATAAGGTGATCATTCGAATGTCTTTATTGATAAGACGTGCAGTTTTGCATGAGAATGACTCATACCACTGTTTTTGGCATGAGCGATTCTAAGGACGTTTTCGAGCGGTTCTTAGCGTTCGAGGTCACGCACTTGTCAGAAACGTATCGAAAAAATTAAATGCTTTTATACTTTTGGAATTACGTAAATCCTTTGTAATAATGGGAAAAGTTAAAAATAAAATTAAAGTTAATCTTTCGCGAAAAGGAACTTGTAATCATTGTATCTTGCTCACTTTGATTCATTTTCAAATTTCTTTGACTATTGGAGGAAAAAAATAATCTTTATAGATTTGTTTTGATATTAAGGAAAAATGGATGTTTCAAGCAACGTTAGTCTATAAGACAAAGTTAATGGAAAATTTTTTCTTTCCACTAAAAAATCTTTCTGTGAATTCCATTTTGTTTATAAATTAGCGTGCAGCTGTAAAGGTTTGTAAAAAAAAATTAAAAGTGCATATAAATAAACAAAGGTTCTTGCGCCTTCAGCCATCATGTCATGAGACAGCTGTTTCAGTCTTATTAGGCTTATTCAGTCAGATTTACCCTTGCGTGCGTGACAAAGATGATTTTACCACTTGAGCTCCCCGAAGTGGCCCCTAACAAAATGAATACGACAATGATAATTCACCGTTCACCGCAGGGCTTCAAATTCTTTGTCCCGACAACTGCAGGGCTCAAAGAATGTAAGAAAGGATACAGAACCCAAAAGAAACAATGTAAATAAAATAACTGGTTGAATGCTCCTGGTTCGCACAAACCAGCGGAATAAGATGTCTACTTTCTCAAGTACAAGACAACCTACATGCAATTTTTTCGTCAACTACTGAAATTTTCTATTAATTAAATACCATTAGTTAGTTATTGAAGAATATTTGAATAGTGATTGTATGCTTTTTAAATTGTAAAATGTTATACTATTACAGTTGGTTAATATTATTTTCCTTGTTTAGGACTAGAAAGAACAGCTTTGTGTCTTTTCTCTTGAAGCCCATGGATCCTAAAAAGAAAACAAGTAAATTTGGGCCTAGAAGACGAAAACTTGCCGGGAAAAACAGTCTCGAGAGAAGTCTAGACAAATCCATTTTGTCTAGATCCTTAAAAGCAAGAAACGGTGAGCATTTCGCTAAGTTACTTTACAATTGTGTTATAATTTATGGAGAAAGGTTAGAATTAATTTTACTGAAGAATCCGTACAAGTAACAATTGGAAATTGCTCCGTTTCAAGAGATGCAGGTTTTGGTAATTCATTTTTAAATACGTATGCTTTCTTTTTTCTTTTAAAAAAAGACAGAAAACATTTATAAGCAATATTTTTTTAAATAAAACATGATATAATGTTTCCTCCCCCTCCTAACTTCCCGAATTAAATTTTTATGCTATTATCGACTGAAATTGAAAAATTTCATTAAATAAACGAGAATTATTGAAAGAAAAATTTCAATAAGATAGAAAACACTCAAAATAACAACACCATTCTAACTACGACGACTAATCGGTCTTAAATTACGAATTAAACATCTGTCATGTCCATTAACAACAAATAAACCAGCTGTAGACATGCAACTAGTTCTATTTTTATATTCCTTTTAGCCCTTTATTCAAATAAAACTATTATCTAATATTATTCCTTATAGTAAAATAAAGTTTAAAAATTCGTACCTGGCTTTGTTTTCCTTCTTCAGTGCAGCTGGCAAGCTAAGAACCTTGCCAGGATCATTTTCACCAGATTCTAATTCATCGGAATTATCTTTTTCTCTTTTTTGTGAATCAGAACTTTCGAATTCTTAGTTTTGTTTGTGATTTTTTCACTAGATTCTTTTTCACAAACAACCGTAGCATCAGAAATGTCTTCTAATGGTGGATCAACGGAGCTAACAATTCGCAACTCTTCACTATTTGGAGATACGTTTTCATCATTATAAATGTTATCCAGATCAAAAGGAAACGGCAAAATTTGTTTTGACTCTAACTATAAACGTAGTTCTTCTTAATTTCCTACGTTTAGCAACAACATCTGTACTTAATACCTTGGAAGGAGACAGAACTTGCTCCTCGGCAATTGGTTCATCACCCGGCTCTTGTAATTTAAGTTCTGGACTTGTTTCTGGTAAGCTGGATTCACAGTCCACGATCTTTCCACAATCGAAAAATTCGTCTTCATTAGCTAACGGGGAAAACTTGAAAAGCTGTGACCACCGTCGAACACTGGAACGCTTGTGTTTGGTTGGGATAGAACCTCCAACTGTTAAAAAGAAAATTCTGATTTAGAACATTTACAGGGAAAAAAAAAATTGCCGTATTCTGTATACAGTGGACCTTACTTTATAATAACATTCCAATGCAGGAATCACATACCACAGGTTTCCAGTCTATTTAGTTTTAAATTCAATTGAGTCTATTTAGTTTCTAAAGAAAATAAAACTATATCGACAGTACTATCTCCCATCTCGTAAGAGATTAATATATCATTTTGAATAAATTTTCTGATTTTTCCAGAGGCCGTTTTCAGAGGCCATGATTATCAATTTTACACATTTTCTTCAATTCACTTTTTAATTTCATTACACCATTGTAAGTACATACAGCAAGCATAAAATATTCAGCAGTATTCATTGCAGCCATATCCTTCCCTTCATTTCATTTAGGATCAATTTTTTTTTTTTTTTTTTTAGCAAATATACATCTATTTATTTTACTTGTGTATTTTTGTGTGTTGAAGGGTTTATTTTAATTTTCCTTGTGGCTGTTTTCATATAATGGAAATTCCCTTTTATTTCGCGTTGATGCCTATCAATTGGTTTTAATCTTCCTCGTTAAATTGGCGCAATTAGGCTAAACAGCAACAGACAGATCCTTATTCTTTCAGATTTATTATAGTAATCAACATCTCTAACAAAATAAAATGAGGAATTAACATGTAGTAATTTCATAATGACTGGACCTTTTTTATTGTATGTTATCTAATAACTGTTCTAATTTATTTGGTAAAATCTAACATCTCATAACTTTTAATTTATCTAATAACTTTTCTTTATATAATAACCAAAGATTTACGTGCACACTTATTGTTCATGATCAAAAATAAAGCCAATGCAGAAAGGTAATATCACTTATAATTTAATTGATGAAATTACAAACAATCAAATGCGACCGTTTCGCGACACAATTGAGGCAACATTTTCAAGCATAAGAGAACAGTTAAAAGAATGGAAAATATATAGGCATTGCTTCGTGTTCAGCTTAAACGTAATGTGATCAAGGAGCCCTGGGAAACCCTTGATATGCAGATAAGGTGCGTGGAATGTGAATGCGTTGCCTGCCATCCTGCGGCTGCTGCTTGAACTGCGTGTGTAAACAAAAGCACATTGTCCCTAACTCTTGATGTAAACGACTCCAGATTCAATACAGATTGCCAGCACATGCCCATTGGAACTAGTACGCAAATAAAACTACAGAAAATATTAAACAGGATAAACAACTTTAAAATATAAACAATTTCATAAAATAATTCTTTTTTTTTTTTCTTTTTACTGTTCAAGAACTCTTAAAATATCTAAAAATCTTTAAAAAAAAAAATCTTTAAAAAAGTTTTTCTTTTTGATTTTCTCAGTTTTTCATTTTTTTAAAAACATTTATAAAAAACAAAAACAAATAGTAAATCAAGTCATATTTGATTTAAATCCATATTGTACCTAAAAGAAAAAAGGAAGAAAAAAAGGAAAAAAAAAATTGTTTTTTTTTTTCTTTACATGTTATTACATAAATTTTTCAGACTGTTTAAAGATGGGGATACATGTACATCCATATAAACTTTGCATATGAAAAGTGTTATTAATTGGCAGTTACTTTTATCGTAATAACCAAGAGAAGTCTTACGCAGCCCGCACACGATGCAGCTTTGGGCCGAGTTGCATGTGCAACTTTTGGCCTAGAGAGTTTTTTGAGCTGCATGGACAAAGTTGCAACCGGAGTTGCATGGAGAAAAAGCTGCAAAGGCGAGGATTGCAACTCCAAAAGCTGCAAGGAAGCTGCATGGAATTACCCAATCACAGTGCAGCGTTGGGATACGTCAGTCGTGACGTCATGCTCAAAGGGAAACATGGCGTCTAAATATATTTGCTTCGCTTCAGATGGGCGATTAGGGAATACACATTGAATATCAGAGTATTGCGAGTTTCTTTCACACATAAGTACAGTTTATATGTAAATGCAGTAATTTAATGCGGCAGAATGTATCAGAGCGTTTGAAAAACCTAGATTTTTTGAATTTTTCATATCGGAAGCGGATTGTCGCTCATTCACCATTTCCGGAAACTGCCGAGGCCATCGAGAAATGACATGTGACGTCATTGTTTCTAGTGAGCAATCGATTATTATTGGCTGTTGGTAGTTATTCGTGAATCGCATTATTGCCATCAACTGCGATTACATACCGGCTAATAATATTATAAAAATATTTCTCATAAATATAAATCACACATTAGATTTGGAAGGACATCACCGCAGTCCCGTAATGTCAAGTGACGTCATTCAAATTCGTAGTGTGCTTCGTTTGTTGTCCGAACGGCGGCGCAAAGAATGTTGCATCGTGTGCGCCCTGACTGTCGTTTGCAACTTTTTTTGTGCAACTTAATTGCATCGAGTTGCACAGCAAAAGCTGCAATCGTGTGCAGCCTGCTTTAAGCTCTGCTGGAGATAACTCCAAAGGTAGCTTTTGATAAGAACAGTTTGAAGTTCTCTGAACGTCAGCAATACACCCATAGACTTTTACTATTGTGGAGACCCCGAAGACATCTCTTTAATAAAAACAGCTGTTAATAAAAAAATGTTTTAAATAATTTAATTTTTCTCAGTGTGATATATTAAGTCTTTTAAAAATAATAGAAAAGTAGTTATCGTAGCCATTTGCAAAGATTGCGGAGTAGAGCCCTTTATTGTCTTTCAATATGATATTCTTCGTAGTAACAATGCTACTGTTTTTTGACCGTGAGTTTATAGACAAATCTTCCAAACGCTTATCGAAATATTTATCTGGATTTTTAGTCAATAATTACTTATGAAACTGAAGTGATAATTAAAATTAAATATTTATTATTGAAATATTTAATGTGAAAATTGTATAGTTTTCCTGGGCTTCAAATAAAATTTAAATTTGAAAATTGAATAATGTGTGACGTCATGGCTGAAAGGATACATAAGTTGGACCGCAGACTCGTTCTGGAGTCAGTCGAGAGAATGCCTGGAAGAGAGCGGACAGGCGAGGAAGCTGACGTCAGTCAAACGTCACGAGGGTTGACTGCCGCTAAGGAAGAAAGCCTGAAAGAAGATTACAGCTTTTCGCATTAAGAAGATTGGTTCCTTGAAGATTACAAAGGAAGTAAATTCCAGAAGTTATGAAGAATTCGAATATAGAAGATATTCCAAAGTGAATAATGAAGAAATACGCAAGAGACAAGGACCAATCGAAGCTCAAGAGGTTAGCCACGAGACAGATAACACGTCTAGCCAATGAGAACGGCGAGCGGAAAAATCCAAGCTTTCTTCACGGACGAACAAGTAAAATTAGGAAGCACTTGAAGAGAAAATAATGCGTTCAACTCAGCAGAAATATATGAGTACAACTATTTCTTAACTAATTGTCCAATATTACTGAATACTTAAAGGAACTAAATTTAAAGTAAAAATAATTCGTCGATAAGTAATCGAGAATTCCTATTAAAAATAGAAGAGATATTATTCACTAATTAACTTTATTATCAAGATTCAAGTTGAAGATTCAATTGACTATAAATTATCTGAATATTTTTAGTGCTACTAAATTGTGGATATAGTGATTTATAATCGAGAAAGATTATAATTTATAGAAAGTTAAAAGTGAGAAGTACTTACCGGAAGTGAATTAACGTCTCACAATAACTATTAGTGATATTATAAAGTGTAATAAGAGTTACTTACCGGAAGTGAAATATTTTCAGTTCATCAAATACTTATAGTAATAACGAATGAATTATCTTAAATGTGCAAACTCAAGTAGAGTTTGGAAATGTTGATTGATTAATAATAGTGATATCAATTAATAATCTTTATTTTATGCATTGTATCTCAAGAACAGGGTTCGCCTATGAAGATAGTGAACTGGATTAAAGAACTGACTCAAGAAGAAACAAATGTTTGCTGAAAATGCCTATTTCCAATAGTGACTATATACTGTAATTCTACTGAACTTTATTATTTGTATGCCGGCTTACATAGTCCAACTTTATAGCCGCCGAGGGCAGGGAACACGTAGAGGAATAGACGAATACTATTAGTCCATTGACAGGCACCACTGATAATTCTTCTATTATAAAAAAGGGCTAAACATGAATTTGAAAATAGAACAACTCATTTCCAAAGGTTTATTTTGCTTAGCCTCATTTCCATAGGTGTAGGGCTTCTTAAATGATAAATGTTAAAACCCTACTTATCATTTAAGAAGGTTAATTTTTGATGCCTTCTGTGTAATTTTGATAGGCAATTTATAGTCTTGCATCTTCAAATATTTGCCCGGATTTTCAATAAATATTTACAAACAAAAATGAGTAAAGGGATATAGCTTTAAAAATTTATTTTATGTTTGTTCTTTCAAAGGAAAAAGAAAATAAAAGAAGACTGTATCTGAAGTGTGGAAAGGTAAATCATCTGATGTCAACAACACACCAAATAGTGAATGTGATTCGAATATTTATAGTAGCTTGGAAGCAGGTAAACTGTCCTTGAATACGTAATTACAGAATGAACTGTAATTAGAAGTACTAAGTTCAAAATATATGCTGATGAAATAGTCTTGCTAAAAGGGACGAAATGTTGTAGATTTTAGTGTTTTTTTTGTTTAAATTAAAAAGAAATTTACAATTATTGTAATAAGATGCCTGTTTATACAGTTATGACAATAGCAAGAGAGATAAAATAGTCAGATAAAATATTCAGAGGCGTCTTTAAATATTTTAGGCACGTTTTTCAAATTAAGAAAAAATTTATAATTATTATAAGATACCTGTTTTACAGTTATGATAATAGCAAGAGAGAGAAACTATTCCGAGGAATTGGTCTAACATCTTTGAAAAGGAATCTCGAGCCTCAAAAGCTGAAATACTGCAAACATCTTTAGTAATGTTTTTTTATTAACTAATTTGATAAAAATGTATTAAAAATTTGTTGATGTGAAGAATTTGTTAAATATTTACGTGAAATTCAATTTTTTTTTAAACATT
>JAFIDM010119468.1:0-11733 GCA_023159025.1 Thereuonema tuberculata
AGTGGCCACAGGCATTTCCAAGTGGATAGAGGGGTTAAGTAGATGTTTAATCTTTCGCAACTTCACCCTAGGCCTATTAGTGGCTTCAGGTTCCACTTAGCTGAGATCGACATCAAGGAATATTTGCGGTATGACGGCAGGCGACAGTAACAATCAAATCTCGTCGCAAAATCAGACCTTTCAATTACTTAATTAGGCTTTTCAGTCTTAGGCCACGTGACGTAATAAATTACTCTACAAACACAGTATTCAATACAACTTATTTACAAGCGCGCTCAAGAAACTGGCGCCAATGCAAATGCAGTATTAATTTTCTTCTACAGAAATTTTCTTCTTCCTACATGTATGTATGTATGTAAAATAAATCATTCAAGAGGGGGAAATAATTGTGGAATTTATTGACTTACAAACAAGCGCTGGGTGTTTCGTATTTAAATCTATTAACTTGACTATTTAGCTAAACTTCCTAACTCGACCAATATTCTAGCATTATTAAAAATGAAATTCTACGAAATTTATGTAATTTTTTTTCTATCATTTTTGTATTAACACTGGCTTCTTTATGTCTCTAAAAATTAAAAACATTACAAACCCTTTTGATCCCATAAAAATCCATCCATAACAAATGAGCTAGTATTTACAAAAGGGCAGAAGCCTTTAAATTATTCGATCTCGATAGAATTTTTGACGAACGGACAGACAATAAGTGGGAAAACACGAATAAGGTAGTATTTTTACCTAAAGTTTAAGGAAATTATTAAGTATTATCACCGATCCATTGTTGAGCAGCCTATTTCAAAAGCGTTTGAATTTTTAAATAGAATATATTATTTGTTATAGCGCTTTCACATATAGAACTTTGTCGGGAATATTGATTCGTAGCGTCGTGAACATTCTCCAACAGTCGAGCATGGTTGGCGATTGAGATAGAACAATGGTTAAAAACTTAATAAAAGATTTTAAAACTTAAAACAATTTTGGTTTTACTTTATATAGTCTATATAAATAGTTGAAGTATTAAAAAAAAAGGAAATTGTGTGTATTTTGTGTAAGAAATATATTATTTAGCTAACTTTGTGTAGATGCAAACAAAAAACAATAGTTGGCTTGTCAAGTTTTCGAATCCCCTCCACGATAAGTGAACACAAAATGTTGTTGAAGTTATTCGTTCATAAAAGGGATATTCATTTACTTATGATTTTTGGACATAGCTCTTTGTCAACTGATCCGAGTTGTTTTACCAAAATCAATAGGTGTCTGTCTTCCTTATAAGCGTCTGAACCTTCTTCAAAAGTTTCAATTAAGGGCAAGTAGGTTTTGAGTGATCTTGATTTACAGACGGCGGAAATGAATGGACGGTTTTGGACCCTTGCTCCTACAAATGGATACACATACTAAAATAAATAGGATCTTCCTTGTAACAACCAACAGTTACCTATGAAATTTGAGCTTTTCTAGTAACTTATAAGTTTAGAATTATCATGACGGACAGAATTATCAAGTCGGACATGCGTATTTCGACTTAAATACATTTAAAACTTTCTTGTTTTAATTCTTTATTTTTTGTCTCCAAAGCATTTATCTTACAGAGACGTAATAGAAGACGAGGTAGTGCGCTCAGCCCTTTATAATAGTTATTGCAATACAAACTTTACATCAAATCTAAAATATTTAGTGATAGCTAGCCATCATGCGAGTATAAATAAATCTACAATGAAAAAGGAATAACACGGAAAAGCAAATGGTAAAAATAAAAATGGACTGTTGATTTTTTAAAATTTTTCTAAGCGTATAACTATTAAGAATTTAATGAATCTATAAAGCAAAACATTTTTTAAATAACAAAACAGTAAGTTTATTATACTACTACTGTGTAATATATGATTCAAATAATGTTGCCTAATAGTAATTGTTAATAATTACTCATTAATAAATTGCAAATATATACTATTATAATTTATAAGAGCAAAACGGATTAAACTGAATTTTGTTTCAAAGGCTTCTAAGAAATATCAGTAGGCTATTTTTTTTTTTTAATAAAGTTAACAATATCCATGTACATTAATTATTAGTCATAGATTACATTATAAGAAAATATCAATATAAAACTATATCCATTAAAAATCTAATATCGTTATAATACATATTAAGCTGGTTCTAAAGGAAGAGTAGTTCATGTTAATCAACATTAAATATGAAAAAAGAGAATGATGGATCTCTGTACACGAGGGGTCGTGATCAATATTTCAGCTCAGAGAACGTCAAACCTGTCATTAACTCCAGTTGCTAAAATATTATTAATATTAAGAGGCGCCTTTGTTCAACGTTATATTTCAGCGCCCCCATAAAATAGAATTTGCTAATTTTTTTAAATGAAATTAATTTCAAGAAATTTTTATTTACTTAGTATAAAAATAGAAAATATGTATTTATTTAAAAATAGAGCATCTAAAAAAAAAATTGTTTTTCAATTTTCACAAAAAATATTACAATACAATAATACATTTTGACTTTGATATACACTGTCAGGCCACTTTATTAGGTATACCTACTTGGTAGCGTGTTAGGCCTCCTTTAGCCCTGAAAACAGCCTGAATTCGTCGTGGCATGGATTCCACAAGATGCTGAAAATGTTGTTGAGGTTTTGTGTGTCATGCAGACCTGTGTGTGTCACGCAGTTCCTGAAGATTTGATGGAGGTGTAGGCCTGGAGCGAACAGCCCGTTCCAGCTCATCCAACAAATTTTCAATCGGGCAGAGATCCGGGGACTGAGCGGCCCACTGCAGCAAGGAAAAGTCATCGTCATGTTCCTCAAACCATCCCGTAGTGATGCGAGCTTTGTGCACCGGCGCATTATCCTGCTGGAAGTAGCCATCTGCATGAGGATAAACTATTAACATGTATGCTTGCACTTGGTCAGCTACGATGTTTATGTGATCTCTAGCATCCTGACATACCTCCAGAGGTATCAATGGACCTAACATCCCCCACACCATGGCACTTCCCCCATCGGCTTGAAGAGTTGTTGTGAGACACGACGGGTCCAGACATTCATGTTGTTTGACCCAAATTCTGTGTCTGCCATCAACATGATGCACAGTAACTTTGACTCATCGGACCAAGCAACCTTTTTCCAGTCCTGATCGATGGTCCAGTGTCGGTATTGTTTTGCCCACAGAAGGCGTGCAGGCGTGCGCTCCTGTTCTTTGCAAATAATAAGGATATCCGACGATGTCGTCGGCTGTTGTAGCCCATGTGCAACAGTGGTGCGTTGCGAGATGGTTTGTTGCGCAACACTGTTGAAGTCGGACGTCACTTGGGCAACTGTGACCAGTCTTCTGGCTTGCACAATTCTATACATTCTCCTCCGGCCTCTGTCATCAACGAGCGATTTTCGTCCACAGGAGTGCCACTGACTCGGCGCTTTCTGTTCGTTACACCATTCCCTATACACCCTTGATATTGTTGTACGCGAAAAGTTGAGGAGCACTGCCGTCTCGGAAACGCTTTGACCAGCACGTCTAGCCCCGACGATCATGCCACGTTCAAACTCCGTTAGATCACTACACTTTCCCATTATCTTTGTGGTTTGTTTTCTCAAATGATGATGGGAGGTCTGCACTGCTGTATTTGTAGCCACTACTGTCCATGTGACATGCAAAAGAGTGGAACGTACCATTTGTGAGCACTGCAGGGGTGTACCTAATAAAGTGGCTGGACAGTGTATCTGATATGTCATTTATTAAATATTTATCCTTTTAGCCATAAAATTCTTAATTAGATCTTTATACCTAAATTATCCATAATATCATTTTCTATTGATATTATTGATAAATCGGTAAGACGTTTTGGGGACACTGTTGATCGTACATACTAGTTTGTTAATTAACTGATTTAACGTGTGTCGATCTAATGATTAGTTATAATAGCCTCGGAGTCTGATGAAAGCTGCCGTAGTGGAGCTGAAACTACTAATGTTTTTAATGTTGTTTCGTAATTTTATTGTAAATACAGTAATCTTTAATTTTGTGTGTGTTTCATATGCTATTTTAACTAATAGTTCAGTAATTTTAGCTTTGAAAAACTCCTTTTCCCGGTAGCTTCAGATAGGGTAACGTTAATTGTAACAATACAATGGCAGTATTTGGAAACGTATCAGTTAATTTATTTTCATATTTACTGTTTATTTTAAGTCGTGCAATCTAATCTTTAACTGAAAACCCGATATCAAACAATGGCCTATTAGGCCTATCCACTTAGTTGTTCGTGCTTTGGCCGGAGAAGGTTAAGTATTTTTCAGATATAATTAATTAGTTATTTCTAATTATATCTCTGATATCCATTGCTAAAAGGGTGATTGTGTTTTCATGAGTAGAATAGGGCCGACAATTTATAATTACAGTATTATTTTTACATATCGTCCAGGTCAAGGAGTGGGGGGGGGGCGGTTTAACCCTCTTAAATCCGCGCCTGTTTATCGTATTGAAATGGCGCCCCTCCTGATCAGGCGCCTTTGTGCGGGACGCAACCTGCACGGGGAGGCTCTGGTTTTCTCCAGGAAAGAGGAGGAAAAAAGTACTCAGAAGCATGAGGTCGATGTTGACGACGAGGTTCGCTGTAACGTCCACACATTGCGTAAGCCCACACGCAGCATCCTTTGATGTTTTGATTACATACTGACAAGCCTCGCGATGAGACTGCGTCGAACCTCGCCGCAGATATCAAGGTTCGCGCTGATGTCTCTTATTTACATCGGTGTTTTTGTTTGACAAAGATGATAAAACTGTGCCTTTGGTACTTGTCGAGCCCAGTGGCGAAGCGTGTATTTCGAGTAAGGGTAGACATTTTAGATTTTCTTTTGCTACTAATTTAGCCGTTTGAAAGATACAATATGAACAATGCGAGTATTTCATATAAACTTGTGAATATTTTAAGTAGAAACGTAACAAAAGTTAAAAGTTAAAAATTCAGAGTAAATTCAGAGTATGATGAAATTTTAACCTTTTTAATACTTTTTAGTGTTTTAGAATTATATTTTTCCCCAATTAATTTGACTGAATAATTTATATTTTATATAGTTTTCCAATCTTAGATCAAAATTATTATTCATTTTATTGATTTGAGAGATTTTTAACCAATTGTATCTAGTTATTTTTCATTATTTTGATTATTTTTTTCCCTATTGACAATATAAAGGTTATTCATAATTGAAGGGCCCCAAGGACAAAGGTGTTAAGCGACAATTTCACAAAATTTCTGTTAAAAGCATTAACAAAGCTTTTCGACCAATAAATGTGGTTCAAAAAAATCATGGTTTTTTTCAGGACAATTTTCAATTATTAGTGATAATTAAGCTATATATTGTTCACAATAAATTATTATTTCCAGGTAGCAGCCAAACTTTAACTTTTAATATCTCGAAACTGCCAAGATGTTACTTAACACCTTTGTCCTTGGGGCCCTTCAATTATTTTATAAATAATTTTTTCTTTAATAGTAAGTATTTTTAAATTTTTTCCTAATCTTGTTTTTTTTCCCAAAAAGTACAAAATATGTTATAATATCCAACGCTCAACAGTTGAGAGACGTTTAGGAGAACGTCTCAAGATCGCTATTCACCCACGAACTGCTTCCTGTAATGCGATTGCTCGCGTCTACCAACATCCTGTATGGTGCGCCCTCTTACGGAGTCGTTAAGAAAAATGTCTCACGAACAGACAGCGCAAAGCGTTGGTTTATCATTCCGTGAGCGATATAACGCAAAATTTTCCTTGAGTGAAATTTTAAAATTGCAAATAATGTTATTCTCTCTATCTCTTGGGTAGACACTGTCTCAATGTCTCATAGCACGCTTCGCCACTGGTCGAGCCCAAGTTTCCATTCGAACCGTCGAAATGTGATAAAAAGACTAAAACTATTCTTTGTTTTACAGTAATATACATATATTAAAGGTGCAAGCCTTTCGTTAGACAGAAAGGAACTACAGTGACTACAGAGTCACTGTAAAAGGAACGATATACTAGTGACATCAGCGCCATTTATGAAACATTTAGAGGAAAACAGATCCAAACTTTAATATTTTTAATAAAGGCTCCTTTCGGGAGTAATATTTGGAGCGACCTTACTCTCTTAGCTTCAGTATTACAGCTGTACGATGTGTTATGTGGAAGAAATAATCCCCTTCCTCAGCTGAAACTTAGTCTCTTTCTTAGACTGTTGTCGTCTGCAATCAAAACCTCTGAGGCTATGTTCGCTAATAGAGTCTTTATTCGTTCTTAAAATGGATTCCAGCCGGTGGGCGAATGTTAGCCAACTCCCTGCGTCTGGCGTCTGTCTGAAAGAGATGGATTACGTGCCACAGACAGTGCCGGATTACCAAATAGGCGGAGTAGGCAACTGCCTATGGGCCCCGCGCCTTTTAGGGGCCCCGCGACAACGGATCAAAATAATATTCCTTTGATCTTGATGGAAAATTACAATCAAGCTTTCTTAAATTGTTTTCAAAGAATAGAAAAAAAAAATGAATCAACGCAAAGAAACGAAAACTACAATAAAGATTCTATAAAGAAAATACTGTATTAATGTAATGTACTTATTAACAACTTAACGTATATAACCATAGACATCAGGTTCACATTACAGTTTGTCTCTTAAAAGCTCATCTTTTGTCAGTTGTCAGTTCGTAAAAAATTTCGGAGCAACCTACGTACGTGTATAATATACAGTAGTGATGCTTATCAGGACAGGATTAACCATTAAGCAAAATAAGAAAATGCTTAGGGCATCAAGGGAAGGAAGGGGAACCACAAAAATTTATTTACCATGGATCATATGGTGCAAAGCCAGGATCCTCTAAAAGGGGCCCCCCCCAACAATAAATGAAAAAATTATGCTACCTATATATATATATATATATATATATATATATATATATATATATATATATACTGTAATTAATAATAATAAATAGTAATAATTCAGGTTAATGAAGCTGCAGCCAGGGGCCCCAAATTATGTAATTAAAAAATGTAGTACAATTAAAAAGTTAACGAGGAATTCGTATGGGTATCCATCATTTACGTCACATTCATATTTACAGTATATTTGCTCGAGTGCCACATTTAGTCCCTTGTATATAGTCTGTGCCAGTGCCGTAGCTAGAGGATTGGGGGCCCCGGGGCAGAGCCGGCGCTAGGAGGGTCGGGGCCTCGGGCAAGATGAATTTTGCGGGGCCCTTAACAATCCTATTTTAACAACCAAAAAAAAAAAAGGACAATCTTATTTTAACAACCAAAAAAAAAAGGACAATCTTATTTTAACAACCAAATAAAAAAAAAACAACAATCCTATTTTATCCTCTCCCTTCTAAGTTCGCCAACCCCTATCGCCGGCTCTGCCCGGGGCAACAGGTGTTTATGGTTTGGTAAAAAAAAAATCCCCCTTCGTTCAGGGGGCCCCCTTTGCTCGGGGGCCCCCGGGCACTGCCCCGGTGGTAGCTACCGCCTTGGTCTGTGCTTTTGATAGGTGTCAAATATGCCGCTTAAAAAGGGCAATTATTATTTATAAAAGGAGATAAAGAACTAAGTCTTTAACCTTTTTTATTTCTTTCTTTATAAAAATGGAGCATTAATATTTTATCATTGTTATTATTATTTCCTCATCAAATCGAATATACACTTAAAAGTAAAAATATACAATCTTTTTTTCGTTTTTTGTAATATCTGAATTTTAATTAACTAAATCCTGAAAATGTTTTTAAGAAATATATGAATATAAATCTAAAAACATAAAAAAAACATTTAAACAAAAAAAAAATTATTGAATTTTTTATATTTATTTTCGTTTAACTTCGTATCATTTTCATTGTTGTTCCTTGAATATATCAAAGAAAATCTTAATAGATTGTGAAAAACTGGCTTAAATCTGATAATTATGTGCTCAGCACAAACACAAACTTAAGGGTTAAAAAATTTTAATATCCTATGGTACACTATACTTATACACTATTTTTCCGATGATTCCATTTTTTTGTTTCTACTAAATTTAACGTTTGTAAGCTGAATACAGAAAGAACACAAAGTTCTGCAGTAGAACTAAATGATTAGTCTCAAACTACGTGGAAAATAGACTTAAAGTAGTAAAATAAAATTAATAATTAAAAAAAATTGAAAAAGCCTAAAATTAAGGGCGACCCATTAAAACCCAGATGGACATTGACCGTGTGAATAATCAATTTCAAAAAAATAGAAAATAATTTCTACAATGAAACATCCGTGATAGGAATCGAATCTGCAACCTTCTTTATGTAAGAGTATGTAAAGATTATCTAATAAACTTTTTCTTTGAGATAACTTTATCTTTACGTTATAATTTCTTTAACAACTTTTTATTTTTACATTAATCTCGAAGAAGATGAACTAATATTCAATTGTATAAAAGTGTTTTATAATTCCCAGTTTCACATTTTTTTGATCAAATCAACTCTATTTAATCTACATTGTTTAGGTTTTTGTTTTACTAAAAAAGCTTTTTATTAAATATTTTTTATTGACTTTTTATGTTATCTTATTTTTATAACTTTAATATTATTCATTGAATCTTTTAAGCGAATATTACTTAATATTGAAATGTTAAAATATTTTATTTTGTATAATAAATACTGATGAAAAAGTTATTTGTGAGTCGTCGTATGATACCAAAAAAAAAGCTTTATATTTGTAATAGTTGACACGTTTCTATTTATTTCTTTGATATCACTTGGAAGGCGAAATCAAAAAGAATAGAAATTCATTTTCAAAACTATTGGATTCTAACAACTTGAAAGAAATCTTAACTTTCGAAGAAATTTAAGTATTTAGTGGACTTTATGACTCAGGTGTAGCCCAAAGAGACTTTTCACACATATTTGTTAATTACTAGCCACCAGGAAAAGCGGCGAAATTTTCAAAGAACACCCTTTTCCAAAAACTTGTTGCTAATTCTTTCAAAGACAAAGTTATTGAAGATAGAGGTTTCAAAGGTTCGTGAAAGTCATTCTTGTATTGTTTCTGGTCCAAGAAACATCTTCCGAGGCTTACAAACTACTCTGTGAGAATCCACAGTTTTGATTGGTGAAAATCTTCCTATCGTAAGTTATCACTATCTTAATTTTTTTACGAGGAAATTAAATAATTTCAATAATTTTTAGTGCGTTCTAGAAATCGCTTACCATAAAATGTGATATTTTGGCCCATACACTTTTTATTAGGCTTAAATTTATGTATCAGCGAAGTATCTATTCTAATGAAGTTTTACTAATGGAAAGACAGATTTATATTATAAAAATTCAATGATTTACAAAACGAAAGCATCAATATTTGACGTTTTGTGTGTCGGGAGTATAAAAGTCTTTAATAAGTTTAAATTGAAATAGAGATATTGTCGCAATTTTTTTTAAGCATATTTGCTAGTAGAGGTCTTATATACCTTATTACAATTTTTTTTTTGTCGAGAATTACAAACTTACGAAATGAAAAAAAAATCTACCTTAAAATACTATATTAGTTGAAGAAAAAATTTTGAAATTAATTAGCTTAATTTATCTCAACATAACATTAATATAAATAAAAATGAAAGTGAAAAAAATTTCTGTGTTTCAATTACAAAATCTGTCTCTATTTTAATTTACTATAAGATTTATTTTATTAATTTTTTAATGTTATTTTTCAATTATTTCTTGAGTTTGGACTGTCAAAGCTGAAACATTGCACGGTTTATAAAAAAGTAATCAGAAAAGTATAATGGAAGCAATTATGTATGTGTATAGACACAGTTATGTTATTAATTCAAATTAATAAGTTACCTACTTCTCCAGAGATCACCAGAGATATACTGTAAACCCGTTTAGATCTTATTTTCTATTCGTTTACCAATTTCGTTTATCTGACAAGAATATGATCCCTTTTAATAGTACACTGTAAACAGAAATCAGTTTCATGCAAAGGCCCGACAAAATTTTACAAACCTTACCTAAATATGTATGTAAATATATAAGTATGTATGTATATAAATATATATATTATCTTTTGCATGAAGAAATCCTTTTATTATTTGTTAATAAAAAAAAAATACAGATGTGACCCGCGTGGTTTTAGATCCTGAATAAATTCATTCAAAACTCTCCTTCTAAAACTTTGTCTCAAATTATTACGAGATGCAGAGGCTACAGCCCTAAGGCGCCAATAGGGCTACAGCCCTAAGGCGCCACGCGCAGGAGGGAGCAGGCAGCCGCCATCTCAAAAAAGGTTGGTTTTTTTACTTACTAGCAAAAATACCCGTGCTTCTCTCGGGTTACAAAAAAGAGTTGACCTGATGTGGATGAAGAAGAAATTGTAATTGTGAGATAACTTTGAAACTTTTCCAGTTGGTAAAAAAGTCACATCGTAGTTAAAATTAATGTTAAATTCTTATTTTGTAACTGGATAAGAACCAGGATATGAAATTAATATCGAGTTCGGAGAATGGCGGCTATTGAGGGGAAGTAGGTGAAGTGGCACTTCACCAATTATTTGTAATAAAATAATATTATTTATTTATAATATAACAATTATTATAAGGAAAAATTTATTTTCCTTATCACGTATGTTGGTTTTAATAGAAACGTATTTTTGTAAGTCCCGCGCGGTGTGATTCTGACCGACCAAGTGAAGCATGCCTCGTTTTCAAGTTTCTCTACCTCAGAGGCGGAGTTTAGATCCACAACCGAGGCGATGGTTGCTATGACAACCGTGACGTCACCCGCTGTACGGATGAAGTAGAACTAACAAGAGAACATGTTCTCTTCCCCAGTGGCTTGTTTCGTAGTGCTAAGCTGTTTTAAATATGAATCCTGTTTATGATATAGTATGTGCTTTATTAGAAACATCATTTTCACGTTGGAAAGACGAAGATAAGAAGGAAGTTATTATAATATTTTTTATTGTAATATATATTACATATAATATATTTATAATATATATATATATATATATATATTATAATATATTTGTAATATATATATTATTGTATATTATAATATAATTATTTTCCTACTAGCTCTTCACCTAACTTCACAGTCACGAGCCGCCACTGCTCCCACCCGTTCTGCCCTTCTCCACACCCATATCACTTCAAACCTTCCCCAGTTGGTAAAAAACAAATGTGATGATTACAAGTAATTTTATTTTTCTCATTTTACAATCTTTCTCAATACATAAAATTTTAATTTCTTTATTAATGCAATGGACTTTCCTGGAACAATGTTCTGCCATTTCTGATTTATCAAATAATTTGTTTCTAATGTAATATCCATGTTCCAGGGCCCTTTCTTTAATAGTTCTTTTGCTCTCCCCTAGATAAAACTCGTCACAATACAAACATTCTATTTTGTACTGTCCCCATTTCTCCTTTTTTGTCACTTTCATTAAGTTTTTTACATAAAAAATTCTTTAATTTATTATTATAATTAAATCCAATATTAATGTTAAAATCTCTGCAAATTTTTTTCAATATTAAACTATTTTGATTAAGGTAAGGAATGAAAAACCTTTTCTTTTCTTTATCTTCATTTAATTCTTTAATTTTGAAAGTATTATATTTTTGGATATTGGAATTAATGAATTTTTCATTGTATCCATTTTTTTTTTTAGAATTATTTTCATGTTCTTGATTTCATTCTTATAATCTTCTTCTGTGCTAGATGATCTGTCAATTCTT
>JAFIDM010119470.1:0-11730 GCA_023159025.1 Thereuonema tuberculata
GAGTTAAGGTTTAAATTAATAACAGCTCCATTTGGAAGCATTAAGTATTCGCTCCTACAAAAATATTCAACAATTAATTGAATTAAAATTCAAAAACAGTCAAATGTTTTGGTTGCTTAGGTTTTACTCGGTATTTACAACTCAAAAAAATTTGACAACCTGAAATGATAAAAAATTCGAAAAATAATGTTTCCTATTTAAAATTGTTATTATTGGTGCAATAGTTAATTTTAAAAAAAAGTAATTTGATCTGTCACAATTTTTAAAAGAAAAAAAATTATACATTATCTTTTGCAATAACAAATTGACAGTTTGAGAGAGGTGGACTGCAGAGGCAGTCTGGTAGTGTTTAGTGACGAATCGAGATTGGACATGGATAACCACCGTACTCGTTTGGAGAAGCTCAGGAAAGCTCACTAATCCGGACTTCATTACTGGGAACACACAGCTAGGACTGTGACGTCATGGTGTGGGGAGTTATCTCCTATTATTCTCCTTTGGTATGATTAAGGGGAACATTGATGGCTCAGCGTTCCTTTCAGGAGATTCTACTGCCTCATGTCCTTCCCTTCCTTGAACTGCTATAGCAGCGCATCTTCGAATGTAAGCTAATGCTCAACAATATAGCATGAGTTTCCATGGACTGTCTCCTTCCTTGGCCCACAGGGTCTCAAGACATGTCGCCAATTGAGCATCTAAGTATATGAGCGATCTGAGCTTTTTTTGTTTTTAAATTTTCAAGATATTCTGTGATTAATTAAATTAAAACTCAATATTTTGGTATTTAAACCCTTTTTGGAGCCATTCTAGATCAAATTTCGCAATTAATATTATTTTCATTATATCTGAGTGTTTACAACAATTACTTAGAACAATTAACTTTTATTATTCACTTCTGTTATTTGACTTTCTTCGAGTTGAAATATTTAAAAAAGTTCTCCTTTTAAAGAAAAAGTTCTACCATTTATTTATTTATTAAGATTCCAAGAAAAGTGCATGTTTATAACATGAAGGTTTATTTCACAGATATATTTTTAAAAAACTGACTTTTTCATTATTATCGATCCAGATAAAGTTTACACAAAAATTCTCCAAATATTTAAATACTAAGAATGAATATTTCCAGGTGCAAAATGGAGCATAGACATATTAAATGAATTCGATTTGAATTGAAACGGATTGAATAAATGTAATTGCGCTCCAACCATTACTGGTGTCCCTGTTAATAAGGTAAGCGTTTGAGTAACAAATTATAAGGAATCGGTTCGTTTTATGTTTATGGGAAAGCTGTGAATTGATTTATTCATAAATGATCTTAAACACAGTCAGTCGATCAAATTCATTAATTTCCTGATTCTCAGCTACTTTCTTCATCATTTTGTTTCCGGTTATAAAAAAATCCGGAATAGAAGCTATTTTGGAGACGTAATCGCAAAACAACAACAGGTCAAAACCTCTGGTTATTTCCTCAGCAATGGTGGAGGAAGGTGAAGTCAATTTTTTTGGATAGGAAGGTGTCGAGTTCAAATTAAACAATCCATTACTGAAGTTTTAAATTATATTAAAAACTTAATGAAGTCTAACATTTTATAAATTACACTTTCGAATTATTTAGTTTTGTGATAAGAACATTAAGAATCTTTGTAGTCCTAATGAGTCTGTGAACAAAGTTACAGCAAACAATCGTATGTAGACCTGAAGACGATTCCGGAACAACAGAACGCAAAAGGCCTCGTCTATTTATCTTTTAACGATGTGGGAAATACCCCAGATTCTTGTTTATCTTTATTTTAGAGCCACAAAAATGAATAAAATAGAACTAATCATCTTATTAAAATTGTTAAAAATTTCATTCGATTATTAAAAAAAATCATTAAATAATTGTATTAAATTCCATTAATGATTCCTTTAAAATAATGAATTGAATTTTAAGTTAATTTTGAAGACAGCTTTTTTTTGAGCCGCTTATTTTACCGTAACAGTCAGTATCTGATTATAACTGCAAAAAAGGAGATAGTAACATTAGTAGAATTAAAATACAAAAGCAAATTGTATTTATTCACACAAAAGAAAACATTCCAATTCATTTAGATTTTCAGTGAATAGAAAGTAGAATTGAAAACAATCAAAACGAAAATGTTGTATTAACTGTAAATTTTCTGTTTTGATTACAAAGTTATTATCTTATTATGAGCAGATAGAACAATCTTTTCAAAATAGAATTCACTCTTTAAGAAGCAAATAGATATTTAATGCAATATTTGTATATTGTTCAGATATTCAACAAAAGTTTCAAAACTTGTGGAAGTTGAGCATTATTTGCATTAAGCAGCAAGTAATTGCATGAAATGCGAGCATTGTATTCAGTCCTTCTCATCTTGGTCACGTCAGTTGGTTGTATTTCTTTTATCAGATATCAATCTTATTCCTTCAAATCGTTTAAAGGAATTCCATTTCTTGAACCATAAGAGGCTCCTTCGAATAGAGAGATTAAATATAATCTTAACACGATAAAACAATCGAGAAGCGGAAGTAAACAAAAAGTTACAGACACAGCTTTAAGATTACTTTCTATTTGGGAAATCATGTAACACCTTTGGTTCGGTTTTACATTCCCTATTAAAATGATTAATATGTAGCAGAGTTTGTATGGGTTATTCCAATCTAACGAACACCCACACACAGACACATTAAGGACATTCAACGATTTATTGAAAAAGGAATTTACTTCAAATACTCTGACTAATAACACTATTATTAATCTTCATTTCATTACTCAATAATACTTCTAGTATTCTTAATGATTTAATATGTTTATAGGTTAATAGTTTAATCCATAATTAACAGTTGCATAGCAATGGTTATATGACACCGTATGTGATAATCTATGGTTAATTTCACCTTATGATCTATACATATTTATTGATGAATAATCAATAAATAACTTCATAATAATAAAGTTAATTCAAATTCAAACTTGATATTTCATCGATGCACTAAGACTCAATGATATTTCATTAGTTATAATAGTCACTTTAATAATATGGAACTTAACTTAAGAAATTCAATAGTTTCAAATAGAAGAATAGAGTCGCTAAATGAAATGTCAATAACTGTTTATCTTGATGATTCGATTTATATTTAGTTAAAGTTAATCACACTGTTGTCTTGAGAATAATAAATATTTATCCAATTAGTTTCTCAGTTCAGCTTTCAGAAAAATAATCTTTTCTCTTTAATAGTAACGTTCTTTAATTATGGAATCACCGCTCTGATCATTGATTCTTCATTCACGGGAATAATAAAGAAAATCTACTTACAAGTTCTTTATGATTTTCGAATTTCCGTAACGGCGGTTTACCCTATTCGAATTTCGCTCTATTGGAGAATCGGCATCCATTTGTCGAATTTAGCATGAATGAAGAATTGACGTTCTTTGTAGCCTTCTTCCATGATGCACACTAAAACTCATGGACTGGCTAGTTTTATATTCGCTTAAGTCATCCTCAGCTTATTGAAAAACGGCAGAGATACGTGGCCGGTCACACCGCTCGCTGCCATCTTTATTCGAATACACATATCACGTCACTTCTCATGTCACTTTTACTACATTCATGAATGACGTCTTTATTTGTAAACAACCAAAGATTTCTCTTTTATTAAATTTCTTCACCTCTAATAAACAATATAATATAATGTTCAAGCACGATTTTAATAATAATTCATATAATATTTTTTCCTTTACTTCAGATCCACACTTTCAATAATTCATGTTGTTTAACGTGCAGTAGAATTACTGAAAAAAAAACTTTATATTCTGTGATCTTAATACTTAATATTTCATCCACTCAACTCCGTGATTACGTATTGACTTCCAAACTACTATTAGTCAATTATCCTCTCTCATTTTGCCTGTATTAACATTCAATTGAATAGTAAGTGAATTTCAAGCAATTAGTTATTTTTTTATTTATTTTTAATTTATTATTTATTTTTAGAATGAGGTTTTGTATCTAAGGAATGGGACTTTTCTTTTGTCTGCAATGCTTTTTGTTTTAAGTAAATATATAAATAATAAAATTGTTTCTTTTTCCCAATTGCTTTAAGAAGAATACACTCGTTAACAAAAAAAACCACAACCGAGAAGATTTGTTCGATGGAGACAAAAATTGGTGGAGAGGAAGATTATGTACAGAATAGAAAATGATTAAACTTTCAGACAAACTGAATGATTTATTTCAGAGTTAGAGTTACAAAGTAACGAGCTCAATAAGGTATTGACCCAACTCTACCCTGAATGCAAGCTGCCACACGACGTGGTAGAGAGTGATGAAGCACCATGAGGGTCTCGTGCGGTATTTCTTGCCAAATTTGCTCCAATTTTCGGACTAGATCATCCACATTCCCTGGTGGATGCACTCACCTTCCCATCATATCCCAGACATGCTCGACTGGAGAGAGATCTGTGTATCTGGCTGGCCAAGGAAGTGTTTACAAGCTGCAAGACAGGTCATAGCACCCCGTGCCGTATGTGGTCTGGCATTGTCTTGCTGAAAAATAAGGCCAGGGTACTGCAAAAGGAAGGGTAGCAAAACAGGTCTGAGAATGTCGTCGACGTACCGCTGTGCTGTAAGTGTGCCGCTAATGACGACCAAAGGGGTCCGGCTATCAAGGAAAATGGCACCCCAGACCATAACTCCTGGTTGAGGGCCTGTGTGGCGTGCAATAGTGAAAGCAGGATCGGCACGCTGCCCTGGGCGTCCCCAGACACGTCTGCGACGATAGTGAGGACACGGGATTCGTCACTAAACACTATACGTCCCCAGTCAGCATCATTGCAACCGGATCGAGCCAAGCACCACTGTAATCTGGCCCGACGGTATGCAGACGTGAGTGGCAGATGGCGTTGCGGTCGGTACGAGTGTAGATGTCACTCTCTCAGCTGTGTGTGAATGGTCACAGTGGACACTCGTGTGGGAGTCGCACGTCTGATGGTTGATAACGATGATTCAGGCGCTGTGACAGCTGATCTGATAATCACTCTATCCTCCCGCTCTGCTGTGGCCTTAGGACGACCGCTACCTTCATGACCCTGAAATCTGCCATTGTCCACCCATTCCTGCCAGCATCTTCTAATCGCCACATCACTTCGACCCATTTGATGAGCGATTCTCCGATTTGCCCAACCTATTTCTTTCAATCCAATGATACGACCTCTTTCAAACTCTGACAGTTGCACGTAATGAGCTCGAACCTGCGGCGAGGCATTTTTTCAGTAGTTGAAAGGTATCCTAACTCGCAATGCAACAGAAATTTTGACCATCAGATTGAGAATCGCTTCTTATATACACCTGCTAAGTGCGCAGTTCCGATGTGCTATAGCTCTCGCTATTCATTCATTGGACACCAAAGTTTAATCATTTGTATGGGCGGTCTCAATGTCTTTGCATACGAAATTTCATTACAATCGGACAATTCCTTCTAGGTCATAGTTTTTTTTGGTAATGAGTGTATTTTGCTATCACTGGAAAGATATTATAGCTCTTTAAAGAAATGTATTCATAAAACTTAATAATTTTTTTCTCCACTTTTATGCCCACAGTATTTCGACCGGTAAATTCGATCACCTGAAGAAGAATGTTAACTTACAGATTGAAATATTGTGTGCAATACAGTGGAGAGAAAATAATGAAGTTTTATAACGGAAAAGATGTTTATCTCGAATGGATTAAATTATATAATGTTACGGATTTATAGTAATTTCTTCCTGCGGGGGTTGAGGATTTTAAATTTTTATTTCTCTTCCAGATGGACCCTAGGGTTCACTAAGCCCTCTGCCAAATGGGTACTGGGGTTCTTAATTGGGGGTTAAAGGTGAACGAGCGACTAGCAAACCATCGGACCTCAAATAGTTCCGTTGGTCGAAGATCGCTGGAGCATAGACCTCTCGCTCACTCCAGGGCCTCCATGATCTATTGTGTAACAGTTTAACAGTAATCTCTTACATAATAATCTCAGAGTTAAAATACAGAATTTAATCTCTATATAAATTTCAATATTTGCTTGATATCTGTAATAAAACTTAATATTAGTGTGTTTCTAAAACTCTTCCTTCACTTCTCAGTACCTGTAGAAAACAATTGCTGTATTCCGAAAACTTCTTCAATTGTAAATGAAGAAAAAAAAAAACGAAATGTGAGAGCCTGAAAAATGTCTTCGCGAATATCAGGTATCTCAATTTTTTTGAACTGATTGCCATTAACCCTTTGGGCTGCAGTGCCTTTGAGCACAACTGCATATTCAGTTCATCTTTTCTTTCCAACATACTATTTGTGTCGCTCACTCTCATAATGCTTTATAATTGTAGACATAAGCTGATAAGATTTGGAGAAATCAATTGTTTTCTCTTAAATTTCCAGCATCCACAAATCTTGGAAAGTCGACGATCGTCTGGACACGTGGTATCGTATTTTATGTAGTGATAGGTCAGATGGACTATCCGTCAGTGCAGCATTTTTAAATTTTAAATATTCAAAGAACATTCTTCTTAAAGATTGTTACAATTTGTACTTTTTTAGGCAGTAAAAGATATAGCTAAATAAAAAAGAGCTAAAATGATTTCTCACAAATCTTTTTAGAGATACATTAAAAAAAATAAAAAGCAAATTTTATTAAATTTGAATTTGAAATCTCTGTAAAAAAGTAGAAAATAATGACACACATAATAAACAATGATGAACACTATAAACTTCACGGACTACTTTTAAAGATAGAACTTTGCGGGCTGAGAGCTTATCTTGCCAAAACCTACGCAGATGCCAGCGAAATCGTTAGATTTTTACAGTGTTTATCTCGTTTTCTTGTGTCTGTTATTTTTCTATTTACTTTTCAATGAAACTTTATACACAACTTAAATTTTTAGTTCGTATTAAAAATCTCTCTTTTTACATTCGAAACTGATATATCAATAGATCTTGTCCTGTCTTCAGCAGTGAAAGGTTTTAGATACCCGGTATTTAAAGAGTTTGATTAAATTTCCAGTTTGGTCAAAAGGGAATATTTCCAAAAAAGATGTTTGCAAAGAAACCTCATTGTTATCGAAGATGAATTATCTAAAGAACCACTGATGTCTTAAGGTCCTGACTCAAGAAAACCTTTTAAGATGAACACTATAAATTTCACGGACAACTAATAAAGATAGAACATTCCCGACTGAGTGCTTTTCTTGGAAGAAGAAAGGAGATAAACATTTTAAAAATCGAACTATTTCGCTGCAGATGCCAGCGATATCAATTGATTTTTATAGTGTTCATCTCCTTTTAGTATAATTTTTTTATTTTTTAATGAAATATTTATCATCTTTTATCTTTTAATCTTTCATCTTTTAAGATGTGAAATGTTTTAAATACCTTGTATTTAAAGAGTTTGATTAAAATTCGAGTTTGGTCAAAAGAGAATATTCCAGAAATAGATGTTTGCAAGAAAAGCTCATTATCACGGAAGAGGAATTATCTAAAGAACCACTGATGTCTCAAGTTCCTGAATCGAGCAAACCTTTTATTTCGTTTATATATTTCTTTTTCCAGTGCAACTAAAATTCTGAAAATTTAAATATAAGCTTATGAAGCATCCTAGATTCATATTTTCATGTTTTTAATTTTCACAATATTCTATAGTTATTTAAATTAAAATTCAATAACAGTCAATTTTTTAGTGTTTTTGATGTATTTGCTGTGTTTACTCGATATTGTCAACTCAAAAACACTTGCCATAAACCTGAAATGATAAAAAATTTCCAAAATGATGGTTTGTATTTAAAATATTTATTATTAATATAATTGTTAATTTTTTTAAAAAATATTTAATCTCACAAAATTTGAAAAAAATATTTTTTTTTTGATCTAGTGAAAAAATATTTTAGATACAAATCATTATTTTATAATTTTTTTTTATCATTTCAGTCTTTTGTCAAGTTTTGTTCAGTTGAAAATACCGAGTAATACCTCGAAAACACCAAAAACATTGATAGTTTTTGAATTTTAATGTAATTAATCACAAAATATTTTAAAAATTAAAAACAAGAAAAAATTTTTTTTTGCAGCATTCCTGTACAGAGCAAAAGCAAATTACCTTAATCCTTTGCCAAATGGATACCAGCTTTCATTTCTTGCAATATTTTCCTTTGAGAAATGGAAATATATTAGTAAAAATGTTCTCTTTATATGTGTTCTTAGCAAGTTGTAAATACTTAAAAAGAAAAAAGAAACTTTCATAGTTCTTTCATTTAAAATGATAATCTTGGGATCAGCCACCTCTTTGTCTGTCCATCCCTGTGAATTACTCAAACCGAAATAACTTTTTCTTATTAATTTTAAGGAAGATTTATTAAGTTGATCAATAAATTCTGCTTTTAAAGAAAAAGTTCTACCACTTAATTATTACTAATGATTTAAGTAATTATATATGCTTCAAACATGAAGGTTTATTTCATGGATATATTTTTAAGGAATTGACTTTTTCACATTTATAGATCCAGATTAAGTTGACTAAAAAATTTTCCAAATATTTAGATACTACGAATGAGTATTTCCAGTTATAAAATGCGGCATAGATATTTTAAATGCATTCAATTTGAATTAAAATGGATTGAATAAATAAAATCTGCGCTCCAACCAACACTAGTGTCTCTGTTAATAAAGTAAGCGTTTGAGTAGCAAATTGTATGGAGTCGTTTTTTCTTGTGTTTATGGGAAAGTTGTAAATTGATTTATTCATAAATACTCAAGTCTCTCAACTTGAATAATTTTCTGTTCTCCGCTACTTTCAACTCCTTTTGTTTCCGGTGATAAAACAGACAGAATAGAAGCTATTTTGGTCGTAAACGCAAAACAACAAAAGGTCAATACAGTGATCTCTGGATACTTAATTACTTTCTGCTAGTTTTGTGTTTTTCGTTTCATATTATAAGAATGAATTAAAAAATTTTTCTTGTTTTGGTAGTGAGTTATGGCTATCGGTACATTAACATTGTAATAAACAGATGATGATATTTCAGAAATACAGTGACCTTCAAATTATATTTTTTCTTATATTAAATTTAAATAAACCCAAATTTCATCAGAAATTTTTGAAAAAGGTGTAAACTAACAAAAAGTATTTGTTTATTTTGCAACTACCTTAACAATTCAAATTTTAACTCCTTAAATTAAGCGAAAGCGAGATACTATATATGAAAATTAAAAATTTATGTAAAATATCAGAGTTAAGAAATGAGGAAGAAAATACAAAGAAAGCTTTCTGTGCTCCTTCAGAGAACGATTAACAAAGTTCATTTTAAGTTAAAAGAAATTACCAGAACGTTTTTCAGGTTCAGGCTACTTCCGGTTTAGTAGGGTGAGGAAAATGATGACAATTAGACAAAATGTCGTGTATAATTACTGAATCGATTATTTTAAGAACGAAAATGATATCTCTGTGGCCTCTTATTGGAGTTGTTCAAATAGTGTAAATTGGGGATTAGATTTACTAAACGAACTTAATGCAGGCCTCATTTGAAACTGTTCTTGACCTTTAAATTACAACTGCTTTGAATAAACTAGTTGTTTATTCGACAATGTATAGTAGTGTCTCTTCTAACTTCTGTGTAGGTGTTTGATAGATTGAAATTGATTTTGTTTTTATTAAAAAAAATTAATTGACTTCTTCTATTTACTTTGTTACATTTATTTTTTGTATTTAAAAATTCTGTAATGATGTAGTAAAGCCTCAAGAATTTCCAAGATAGAATTATTTTAAAAATTTAAATCGTCTATTGTTTAAAACATAAAGTGTATATTTCTAAATATATTCTAAATATATAACATTAGAAAAACGAACTTCTAATGTTGTAATGTTTTGAATTATTTGAAATTCCTTATTCTAATCATCATCTTATTATTACATAATAGAGAATTAGAAAGAATAATCTAAGAGTTTCCCTGGGTCTGCCACAGGGTTATTTGTATTTAGAAAGGAGAGTTGCTATCATAGGAAGACTAAAATAGACCGAAGAGTCATATTCTAGCCTTCAGGAAGAGAAGGAATACGAGAAAAAGCAACCCCCTCCAACCTGTGTCTTGAACTATCAATAAAGCTTCAGTTTCCTAATTTTCGATCACATACGAACGAACAGATAGAGGACAACGCTGATTTCTATATTTTTACCAAAAGATGGAAGATGGATGGTCATATCTGTTCCTCTAGAAATAACATCCATGTGAAGTTTCTTTTTAATAGTTTACTCTCATCAAATAATGAAATAAGATCTATAACCTCCAGAATAACTTAGACGAGTCCTTTGGAAACTACTATGTTATTTATTCAAGCATGTTAATTCTGAAAACTTTAAGTTCTCTCCTGAACCATAAGTGCGAAGTATGTTACTTTTATTTAAACAGCTTTAATTTGAAATCTAAATGAAATCTGTATTTCTGATGATAAATTTACTTCAAGTGCTTAGATTTTAATTACTATTCATAATCTTTGTACTGATTACCATTTTCTGATAATGCACTGAAAAATGCTGAAATATGTTAAATATAAATTCAAAGATGTAATCAATGACATTTGATTTTTACAAACTCATTTCCATTATTTAGAAAATATTTTCAATGACGGATTCAGTTTCTTAAATCTTTATATATCTTTCGTTTCGCAAATAAGGTGTAGGAGTTCAATATTCTGAATAAGTCCGCCAATAAAAATAGTTCTATTTCAAAGCTTTTATTACAGTTGTTACCCATAGATTCATTTGCATTGTATTTTATTCGAATTTTTATCAATCAATGCTCAATCAATTTGTCTATTGTGATTAATTATGCAATTAAATATTAATTGTTTAACCATCTACTTCATTATATTCAAATAAAGAAATACTATTAAAATTTCAAAATAACGTCTACTTTAATTCCACTCTTAGCGAAAGAGTTCTTCATGGGATTTCAGAAACACAATTACCTTCAAATTTCATTTTTACTTCAGATTAATTTAAATAAACACAATTTTCCCTCAGAAATTTCTGAAAAACTTTCAACGATTGAAAAATATTTGTTTATTTTCTAATTCCATTTATTCATGTTTTCACTCCGGAAAATAAAAATAATTTTTTTTTATACAGAAGTAATTTTAACTCCTTAAATTAAACTATCAATCTAGTTTCAGTTTCCTAATTTTCGATCACAGACATACCAACTGATAGATGACATAGATGGTTTAAAATTATATATTATTTATCAGAAGATATTAGCAAATTATTAATCTAAATCAACAAGAATGCTATATTTTAATACGTTAAGCCTATTCAAGCGTTTCCCGATGTCTTTAAATGATAATTATTTTTTTTGAACCTATCTTCCAAAACATGGAAGACGGATGATCACATTTAATCCTCTAAAAATAATTTCCAAGTTTAGATTCGTTCTAACATTTTACATTCAGCGATTAATAAAATAAGGTTTATAATTTCTAGAATAACTTAGAAGAGTCTTTTGTAAGCAATCTGTTATTTATTCAAGCATGAATATATATATCTGATAATTTTTAAGTTGTCTCCTCAAATATATCTCAGTGTTAATTCTGTTATTATCTCTTTACACACAAATTAAAAGATTTAAAAAAGTATTTAGCACATTAAATATTAACATATAGGCACGAGTGATTTCGTGCATCTTTAATACAGGACTTAAACGTTAA
>JAFIDM010119472.1:0-11729 GCA_023159025.1 Thereuonema tuberculata
TAATTAGGTTGGCAATCACCAGCCTTGCTTTTCCTTACAACAACCCCTGACACATTGATTTACTTGATCCCAAATGAACATCCCTTGTCCCTCCCCAACCCACATCTTAATGTTTGAGTTTATCGAGACCAGAAACAAAAGAAAACCTAATTTAGTGATTCTCCAATTGCTGTTGGGTTGCAGAAACAAAGATGAACTCATCATGCAAGTGAAGAAGATTAAAGATAAATAGGAGATCTTTTATTAAATAAGAATATATTTTTATTAAATATATTAAAAAGAAGTTCCTCAAAAACTTATAACCTGTTTTCCTTCAAAAGCCGCAGGGTGGTTTTTTTTTTTTTTTTTTTTTTTTTTTTTTACTTTAAACACTTTTCGAAACGAAAGTCTGTTTGTATGTGTAACCCGCTAATAACTTTTGAACCTATGAATGGATCTTCTTGAAACTTGGTATACACATTCGAGGACTAGGGACGCTCTAACTTTTATAGCTGAAATCTTTTTTAAATGAGTCCTTCTGGAGAAATTAGGTTTTTTAAGAGAAAATTGGCTTCCGAATAAAGTTTTGTAATTTTTTTTTTTAATCCTATCCTATTAATACAAATAATAATAATAATAATAATTTCAGGAATAAATGCGGATTTAATTATTTCGTTTTTAGAAAATAAAAAAAATTCTACTTGTTGTATTAAGTAGATATTCAGTAGGTATTAAAATTTAAATACAAATGTATAAATGTGTTGTAAGTATTTCCATTTCATTAACTTTTTTTTAAAAAAAATAAAAGAAATTTTAAAATGAAGATGTTAAGGAAAGTAGGCTTTAAGTTCTTTCGAGCTTCCCGTTATTCTGTTTTTGAAAGTTGTCAGCAAAATGAAATGAAATGTTTGTCATATTCATAATTTCCATTTCTTGAAAGATAATAAAGTCATTCAATACTTACTTAAGATACTCAAATCCAATTACTTTTAATCATATCAAAGTATCACTATTCAGGTGAATATTTTTCCTTCTTCTGTGTCTCTTTGTCTTTTAGTTGTTTGTTTGTCACGCTAAAACAGCTGGACGGATTTCCAGCACAAATTTCGCACATTGTTTATGTATTTATTTAGTTTTATTGATAATTCAATTTAAACTTTTTTTTGTCTTCACTTCTCCATCGCTGCAGCTCAATCCTATCATGCAATGGATGAACCTGTTTTGTTTGTTTTATTTATATATATATAAAATTCTTTAGAAGAAGGAAGGGTTATATGCAAAACACTGTTAGCCACTTGGCGATCTTTGAAATCTAAATTGCTATTTATGAAAAATACAAGATTGTTTGCTTGTTTGTTCATTACTATTAAGATTTTTTTCCTGCTTGTAATGCTTTTCTATCCACTGAGTTGTAATTTTATTTATACTAGATTTTCTTTACAATGAAGCAAACAATAATGCCTCGAACAAAAGTGAAAACATCTTCGAATCTATTTTTTTTCCTTAGCTTTTCTTGACTGAGAAATATTTAACATCTAGAATGTTTAACATCTGTTTTCTGAGCAAATCAAGATAAAATTTGTATGGTCTGTAGGTAATTCGATAAGTTTTGAACTAGTGTATGGATCTTGTTGTAATATGCATATATTCGGAGAAAGATAATTGATGTTTTTTTTTTTATTTTCCATTTCAAAACATTAGTCTGAGTGTAAAGAAATTTGTGCGTAAAATAACAAAATTGCATAGAAAACATTGAAGCGAAATATTCAACGCTGCCGACAATGCAACATAATAAAACGTAATCGTTTTAATCGTTGTGCGCGTATTTTGATTTATTAAGGTTTGATCATGTTTTAGCAGACGGAAAATCTGATAGAAGACTCTATTTGGTGGATTTGATAATTTATAAATATGGACACTTTTAATTTGCATTGTTTTTATAATTTAAAAATAGAATATGGGAAGCTTAATGTAAGGTCTCAGAGTCTGAGAACTAAAATTGCACAAAATATTTATTTACTGACTTTTAAAAATAATAAATAAATTTAATCTGTATAAATTAATTATATCAAATAATAAACCAACACACAAATTAAAAATAAAAAACATTTAACACTTTAATGTTTCGATCAGTCTAGTTGATCATTTACAAATAAAGTTTTTTTTACGTTTACTTTATATTAGTTGATGACAGGTAAAGTTTACTTGTAAATGATCAGGTATTCCTATCGAAACATGTCGTTTTCATACGTTGAATATTTTTTTGTTTTTAATTTATGTCTTGGTCTATTTTTTTTATGTATTTAAAATAACCACTTATAAATAACTATGCGCGGGACTCTTCAAATCGTAACTCTTTAACGAAAGTATACGAGTTAGATTACTGGCCGTTGAACAAATCTGGCTGTGAACTTTAGTTTGCGAAAACCAAGTTTTCCTAAAATTCGGAGCATGATCTTTCTTTATTGAACCAGCGAGAATGTACCAAAATTGAACCTAGTTCTGTGATCTCAGTTTAAAAAAGCGGAAGTGCGTCATAATTATCTTGTTTCCGTTTTTATGGAGGATTGTTATTATTATTATAATTGTTAGGGAACTGGAAGATACGTTTGTTATTTTTTTTATCAAAACGTATCTAATTTATGTATAACTAGGCCTATGTATTTCGTTAAAAAGCAAATTTTAGTAAATTACTATTGATTCATCAGATTTCCTCGCGCAATAGCCATAATGGTAGTAGTTGTTGTGTGGATGACAGCAATTCAAACTAATCTAATGCGAGTAGTTAAATTACAGTATTTTGAAATGAAATTAGAAATTTTTGTCCATTCAGGCTTCTAGTATATAATGAAATTTTAGAGAATGAATCTTGTACTTATATTTTCAAAGGAATCTCAACTCATATACATCGCTCGTTGACGATAGTCAACTGAGTAAACCGTCGACGTCGTCAGTTTTAACTTGACGACGCTTTTGAACCGAGATCATCGTAGAACGCTGTTGGTGCAATCGGTTTAACGAGAACTTGGGTTTTCATCCAATTTGAACGAGGTTCAGCTACTCAAACTTGAATGTAGCAACTGTCCATTAATAGATCGATTCAAGAATTACTGGTCGGAATAATGAGTATACTACTTCAAAAGCTAGTAGTTATGATATTCAAACACCGGTACATATCCCTGAATAAATGAACTGACTGGAATTATAAATGCTCTCTCAGAATTATGAATCTCTCGGAGATTCTTTGTCTCGTTTTTTCTCTCACGTAAAAATTAAATATTCTTAACTCTTAACTGTTAAATTAGTGAAAATATACATTTTTTCAGGGGTAATCCTTTGTTTTGCTGCAGTGAAATTCAGCAGATATAGATTACATATAAATGAGAACATAATAATGTTTCAATTTGTGGACGTGTAACGATGGGAAATTTAATGATATACTCGTACAAGAGAATAGAACAGAAATTGTAAAGAACAAGAAACAGGACGTTTATCATACTCTGAAACTGGCAGTTATCCACTTCAACAAAGAGTTTAATATAAACATATGCTTTATACAAAGCGTTTAATAGTTTTGGTTTTTTTTTTTGTACGGGACAATGAAAAGTTAATAAGAATGACATGAATTCTTAAAGAAGTGTTTGTAATTCATAGAATACATAATATTTTTAAACTCTAGTTCCTTCTTTGTGGGCCCGGTAGCAGAGTTGGTTAGGGCGCTTGGCTGCGGGTTGGATGTAGTGGGTTCGATTCCCGGCCTCGGCGGAGGGCGGGAATTTTTCCACACTCCTTTCTCCTCCAAACGGGTCTAGGGTCTATCCAGTCCTCTGTAGAATGGGTACGGGGTTTCTTTCCCGGGAGTTAAAGGCGGGCGGGCATCAGGCTGACCTTCTGACCTCAACTTCGTCCCGTTAGGTCAAGAAAAGCTGGAGCCTACCCTCCAGCTGCCCCAAGGGTCTGTAAAGACCTGTAAGTGGGATACTTTTTTAACATAATATTTTTAAACTCTAGTTCCTTCTTTGGATTTGGTCCGCGAGGAGCCCAGACAGCCCAGATTGGGAACGGTTTTAAGCTTTACATCTGTAAGGAAAGGGAATTAGTTTGTGAAAAGGCTTCTTTCAAACAAAGAAATACTTTCAATTTTTTTAATTCAATTTTTAATTAGAAATTACTTTATAAATTACTTATCATTGATTTATTTTGAACTTTTTCACATCAAGTCATTTATCATCAATTTACTCGTGCAATTATTAAAATGGAAGATGTTCGATGGAAGATGGAAGATTAAATGGAAGATGTTCCATTTAAATAAAGGCTATGAAGCGACATTCCTCGTAATTGCAGAACGCCATTGCAAGTAAATGGTCGTCCATTAAATATTAGTGTTTGAATGAAGTAATTACTGTCATCTATTGCACCGATAGGAAGATAAAAGATAAATTACTACATTTCCGCCTGTCATAAAATTTAATGAATTTACTTAAAACTCAGCGCTAATTTCCCCAGTTCTTCAATTTTGAAGAGATGAGAGCAGCTACAAGCCAACATAAATATGTTTTAATTAGAATCACACGGAAGTTGGATTGCATCGTTAAAAGCATCATTACTCCTCCACCTTAAACAGGGAAACTCAAAATATGCATCGAGGGGGCTGATAACAGGGTGTTGATCAATAATTTGCCTCATTCATTTGTTTTTGTCTCCTATAATTAGAGTCTGCAACGATGTTGACATAGTATTTACTATTTATTCCATTGTGTTCGATGGGTGTTTCTAAAATGTGCAGCAATTCTGATTTTTCCGGAATTCATCGATTTTGCTTCTCCAAATCATCCTTTATACATTTTATTAGATAGTCTTTGTGAAGAATATTGACACACCCATCACAGTCATTTTTCTTATCTTTAATTAAAATAATGTTCTCTATTATCTTGTTGTGGAAGTTCCTCAAATATCAAAAAATGTCTGTTTCTCCTTTTTAGTTTTACATTAAGTATGAAAACTACTCCCACCCAAAAATGTTAATAATGAAATGAATTATATCTTTTGTTTTCAGATGGCTTTCACATTTTAAGAGAAGACAGATTCATGAATTAAATGAAAAACTTAATTAATATTTACTTTACATCATCAGCAACATAGAAACTTTATTAGATTGGTTATTATAAATTTTGTAGGTTGAAACGCCAAGGCTTAAGCATTCACATGTGAACATAAACTGTAAGGTATAAGTGTCTGCCATATTTGCGAGCAAAATTTATAAGATTTTCAACAATGCTTGCGAGAATGGTATCCAGGATTTACTGGATAATAAATGACACAAACATCAAAAATAAAATAAAATTAAATGGTAGGAAAGTTAGGAATGTGTTGATAAGTTGAAGAGTTTCCTCTGTTTTTGGTAAGAAAAATAGTTAATTTTTTAAGTATTCCTTTATTTATCACTGCTTTAATATTTGAAAAAGTGCAAAATTTAATGTCATACAATTTCACTCTCATGAATATCAACTCTTTGTAATGTTAAACATCAACTTTCGTTATTTCCCTAAATAATATGCATATCCCGATATGTACCAATTCCTCATTCTAATGCACTGGGCATACTAGTGCTCCCACGATAACACGAGCTGCAACTTGATGACCGTGGTATAGAATCAACTGCCTTGTATCTCAGTTTCCTATACTTCTAGAAGAAGTCAATGCAAACGATTGTTACTAAATCTATAAACATTTCTAAATCTATTTCTAAATCTAGAAAATCTAGATCCTAGTGACTATGAATTGAGTGATAGGGTAGTGGGATGTTTCGAGTGCGATTTCTCAGCATTTTCCTGAAAATTTATCAAAATAAATCTAGAAATTCCTTGATATTCTATTGTATTATTTATGTATTTAGTTTAGGAATGAATTTCTTCCAAAGTAAGAAAAGAAAAGAAAATACAAAAACTAAAACATTTGCCTATTTATCTGTACATTTTGGAATGGCTTGGTTGTTGTTCAAAAACAAATTTCAAAAGTAAGAAATTTACGACCTTGAAATTTTAGTATTTTTTTTTTGCTTGATTTATGATTGAAGGTAATTAGAGAAATGGGGACTTTTCTTTTCTTTAGAACACGATGTGGTCATTCCTGAATAGAACACAGAAGAAATTTTATATTCTGCTTCACTTCATATTAGAAGCTACAACAGAAGCATCAGTAAATCAACGGAAACAAACAAATAAATGATCATTTCATTTTTCTTTCTGGTTTTCTTAATTTTGTGTATTTTTTTCGTAGAATTATTTCATCTCTTTTACAATATGGGATTTTCTCATAAAAAGTTCATTTTAGTTTTAATAATTCTTTATATCAGAGAATTTGTCATTTTTGATTTTAAAAAGTTTATACTTACAATAATAATTAAATTGTAATTTAAATATCAGCTCTTTCGTAAATAGCGTTCCAAGTATTTTCTCTTTTAATTGTAAGAGTTATTCTTTTCGTATTCTTTTCTGCAGGAAGCACTGCTGTGCATTCAAAGCGAAACATTGTAATAATGAAAAGCCCGCTAATAGGTCTTCCCCCACCACCCACTCACTACAGTTACAGCTTCTCACGGCGTTTCTGTGATTCAGGCGATCTTTGTTGTGGATAGCTCCCATCCTCCCTCCTGGTCATTGTGCCACCAATTGAAGCGAGGATTTTGTCTCGAGACTTTTATAGAGCCTCAGTAGCCAATCGCGTCTCCATCTCTTTCTCTGCAAATATTGTATGTTCGATTCCCTTGTGTCGTTAATGCACCCAATGCAAGGAGTACAGTTTCAGAAATAAAATTTCCGCTTTTCGTGTTGGCTATTGTTATTACAATGATGGAAAATTCAGCGTGGATTAAAATATGGAAGCTAATCGAGAATGGAGAGAAACGAATATTGATTTCAATATTGAATAACTTTCGGAGGTTTAATTCATTGAAAACTGCAATAAAAGGTCCTCTGGTATTATTTGATCCACGTTATTTCACTTTCATCCTAACTAACTTTTGTGTCAACACAATATGAGAAATTCTCGAATTAATGCCTATTGTATTTATCTGCTCCGATGTGGGATTGTATTTCTTCATCAGGGGAAGTTATTGTGGTGGTTTCTAGTTTCTTCTAAGCGACAGTAGAAAGTGGGTTACAAATAGAGCAAAATAGTATATAATAGAGAATTATTTATTATTGCTAACAGAGAATTATTATGAGTAACAAAAAACGCCATACATAGCTTTTTAAATATACATAAAGCCGGACAGTGATGTGGAATTTGAAAAATGCCACTGCAAAAACCATATCACTGTTTCTGTGAAGATAAGGCGAATTGATGAATTGGCCTTATCTTCACAGAAACAGTGATATGGTTTTAGTATTGGCATTTTTCATATTCCATATCACTGTCCGGCTTTATATAGTTTAGTAATATAAGTTAATTTTCTTCTTCTTTCTTCGAATTTGGCCGACTATGGACCACGTGAAATAACTCATGATTATTTTTCTACCTTCTTTCTTCTCTTCCAGTATTCTTTCATTCTTTCTCCATGTTGTTTCCTTCTTTCTTCCGTCCATTTTGCTCCCGTCTTCTTCTTTGCCTTTTCTTGAAAACCCTTGAATCCCCTGATCTTTTTTCTGAATTCTTCTCTTCTCTCCACCTCTTCTCCATCTATTTTCATTTCTTCCATGTCTTTTCTGACTTCCTTGATCCACGTCATCTGAGTCTTGGGGTTTCTGTCGAAGAAGGTGAAGAAGGTGAATAGTCAGTCTACCTTCATTCATTCTTTTAATGTGTCCGCAGAAAGTCACTCTTCTTTTCCTCATTGTGTCAGTTATTTTTTCTGTTTTTGCATAGATTTCCTTGTTGTTTCTCAGTTTCCATTTTCCATCTTCATATTTTGGTCCCAGGATTTTCCGTAAGATCTTTCTTTCCTTTTTTTCTACCTCGCCTAATTGTCTGGCCGTGTTTAGTGCAAGGCATTCTGAGGCGTAGAGGCCTTCTGGCTTAATGACTGTATTGTAGTGCCTAATTTTAGCGTTTATAGAGATGGACTTCTTGTTGTATATATTTTTTTGTCAACTGGAATGACAGTTCCATTTTTCTTGCTCTTGCTAGGACCGCTTCTTTGTCAAGGGTTTTTGGTTGAATTATTTCTCCCAGGTATTTGAACTTATTAACCCTCTTGATTTTCCCATACTTTGTTGTGATCTGTCTTGGTGCATCTTTTCTATTGATCATGTATTTCCGTCTTTTCCGTGTGAGGTTTCTAGTCCTCCATCGGGCGCCTCCCCAGGTGGCGGATAGGGGAAAGCCTCCCAGATATGGGTGGTACCAGGGAAATGAAATACCCGGGGCGGACCAAAACATGAAAGCAGCGTCTGATTCATAGTGAACGGCTGCAAACATCGGCTGTCTCCATGTTAGGAGCGGATGAACTATCACTCTGGGACTTACAATCGCAGTTTTAACCTCGGAATGGATACTAATCCTTCCCCCAACACAATTCTCAAATAAGTTAATTTTATTCTTATATTCTACACTTTTTCTTAATCGCAAAAGATTAGGCCTATACATACACGACCAAATACGATCGGTTTCGCCTTATCTTTTCAGGCTTCTTCTTGTTACAATAATTTATTGTCTAAAATTTATAACGGTATTATTTAAAATTTATAAAAGATCTAAATTTACAACGAAGTTAACAGTAAAGACGATGCACATGTCTTATGGAAATGTCTCCTTTACATTGTGCGAGTCTCCACCGGAAGCAATCAGTAAGCCTTCAGACCAAAACACCATAGAAGATAGGGGGCCCATATATCGCCTACGTTCCTAATATCGCCCAGGGCGATGTAGGACGGGATAGTGATACTATCACACGGGAACCGATGGAAACAATTTGCCATTCCTTCCATTAGCACGCTGTTTTCGTTTGGTGGTGTTAGTTCAACCCGTTTATTTTTTATGAATTCTTGAAGTTTTTTCGTTCTGGTAAGTTATGAACCTACTGTTTCTTTTAGTGCTGCAGCTTATGAATTATTCATGCCATCGCAACCATCTAATATCGTGAAGTAGTGAAAGAAATAACCTATCTGTTGATAATGTCTGTCACTTGTTAGAGGTAGCCGGTTTGTCTGTAGCATCCCCCAAATTGACAAGCTATAGAGTGCCCAATATCGCCCACCTCGTTGTTCCATATATCGCCCACTGTGCGATATTTTATTTTGGTTTATTACAGATGTCTCAACGTAAGACATGGGACAGAGAAGTTGTCACAGCTGTAAAAAATAAAAAAAATGGGTCTTCTGAAAGCTTCCAAAACATTTAATGTCCCAGTCTTGTGAGTGCGTCACCATTCACAATTGCTCTAATGAATTCTCTCAGCAAAAGAAAACTAAGTCCTAAGGGGCTGAAGTTAGACGATCCAAAGAAATAGAAACTCGCAACACCCATAAAGAATTGCGAAAAGATTAAGAAAAAAACAAAAAACTGCAAAGAAGTGCAAAAAAACAAATTATTTAATGGTGTGGGCGATATTTGGAACACTTTCACAAAATTCAAAATATGAGGTTTACCTGAAAAAAAATTGAGGAAAAATACAAAATAATAGTAATATCTATAATTGGTTCAGGAACATGTAAGTGAAGGTTAATATGATATATTGTAATTGTTTGCAAGCAACTGAGACGATAAATGACAAGAATATGGGCAGATTTTCTTAGATGGGCAATATTTGGGCCCCCTACCTTAAGGGTTTTAATTGTTCAATGGATGGGACAGCCTTAACAGGAACATCGATGTCTTCACATTACCATGAAGTCTTCCGATAGGACACGACTATAAAAAAATGCTAAAAGTGCACATAGAGCTCACTCACAAGCGAACAATAATATTCAGTATTTGTAAATGAAGGAACGTATAAATTCGGAAATATATATGCTTTCAGAACCTAATGACAGACCTGTATTTGTCCTTGTATTCGAAAAACAGTTCATGACTAAAGCCAAACTATGGACATAGATATATTTCCAAAATTTGAACACAAGCTGTGACAAAAAATGATTATAAATGAATAAGTCACAAATTTCCATAGGACATATAAAGTGAGACAATAAAGCGAGTGTCTTTACCAGTAGTGTTGCTGGGCGACTTCACATGACCATTTGTCCTCACACTACCATCGATTCAAACACCTTCCCACTAAAGTATCACGACGACCCACAAGGCGAGCGATTTATTTGAATGACCAACTGATTTCTCGTAGTTCCATGTTGCTGCTTCTCTCGTAGTCCTGCAATTGCTCTCAAAGATCTTCGAGGTATTCCTGATAGGCATTTCTGTTGGTAAGCTGATGTGAATGCAACATTATACGACACAAAATGTGTCTAATAAAATCCTGAAAGCACTTATATAAACCCCAAGGTTGCTCCCAACACTATGACACCATGAGTCCTGTCGCCCAACAAATTGAGCCCGGATTTGGCATTTCTTCGGTGGTTATGCGAGCCAGACGAAACGAGGATTCATCACTAATCACCATTCGTTGCCAGTCCACAGTCGTCCATGCCACCCGCTCACTACATTACTGCAAAAGAAGCCACCGATGTTAAGGTGTTAAGAGCAGACAGTGTAATGGTCGACGAGAATGTAAGTCTGGTTCTGCAAATAGTCTCGCAATCAGGCGGATGGGCACGAGTTTCTAACGATGGCGCTACATTGTCTGTCGGTTTGCTCCTGTCAGATGATGGCATGATCCTGTCATCAGGTAGTCTGCTAGGTCTGCCAGTGCCGTCGCTGCATGTAGTGTTTCCTCACATATTCATTGCTCCTAACATCATCACAAATTATAGTCTCCTGTTGGGCGCCATTCGACGGAAAGATCAGCCTATCGTTCACAGTCCAACGGTACTATCTCTTTCAAACTTGTCCAATACGTCGTCAAGGCATGTTAAAGATTCAGAAAGCTGCACTCCACAATTGATTATGAAGCTTTTAGTGGTGAAATGATGACCGTTACGATACTACTGCAATTGGTATCATTTCTTAAGGGACAATCACAGCCCAACTAATATCGGTGGCACAACTATCTGTGACGGTATCTTATAACGATCTTTGCCGTTTTCCTACATCATTCTAATGGATCTTAATTTTCAGTTACTTCTTACCGAAAGATTTTTAGATTTTAGTAAAAACTTAATAAAGTCGATTTCATAAAACTTTTAAATTTAATTTTAAGTCCTCTCTTCATTTTCTAATTTTTTTTGATAACATTATTTCCGATTTCATACACTGAAAATGAAATTTACAATTTCCATGTGGATTAATAACTGGGATTTAAAAACTAATTTCATCTCTGAACTAGCTTAACGTTTGCTGATTAAAACAGAATCAATTTAAAGGCAAAGGAAAAAGGGATTAAAAAAAATCATTGTTTAAAAAATAAATTTTACAGACTTTTTTTCAGATTTGGAAATTTTGAGTTCATTGACAAGCTAACAGAAACTGGGGAAAACTACTTGGTTTAAGTTGTACAAATTGGATTAAATTTATAAATGTTAGATGTTTATTAATAACTGGAATGAAAACTAATAAATTCACTTCATCAATAATTGACAACATTAACTATTGTTTATTCATAATTAATTTAACTTTTGATAAAATCTTTTAACGTGCTTGTATTATAAAATTAAATAATCAACTATTAAAACACATTACAATTAAGACAATCTAAAAATTAA
>JAFIDM010119473.1:0-11727 GCA_023159025.1 Thereuonema tuberculata
TTGTTAGTGCTTGGCCTTCCATAAGGCGTAGTGTAGTGTTTGGGATAGTAATAACGAAATGACGGCATTTTTTAAAAAAAGGTATGATATTTACAGTACATCCCAAATCCCAACCTTCAAGTGCTGTTATCACAATTAATCTACACTAATTTCAAAGAAACATTGAAAATTTCATCAATAAGTTTGTGTAAACTATGTATTATCTTTCTAAACTACTATATCTGGACCTTACCATGCGAGATTCTCGAACCTAGGAACAATTATACCTTATTTAAGTATCAAATATATTGCTTTCTTTTCACTAACACATTATTTCAGATAGTAGTTCTCCATTCAAATTTCATTGAACGAAGAATTTCGGGCTATAAAATTAACATCAATATCAATATATGGATTTCTCAAATCAAATATTGTATATCTGTTAACTGTAATAGAAAACATCTCTACATCTACTATACTTGAAAAAATGGAACCAAACACACTACTAGATATAAAAAAACATTTAAAAAATTCATATTCGTTACATGTTACAAGGCATCGTATACAGGCCTTTTCATCAGTATAAAAAAACATTTAAAAAATTCATATTCGTTACATGTTACAAGGCATCGTATAGAACGATGCCTTGTAACATGTAACGAATATGAATTTTTTAAATGTGTTTTTATATCTAGTAGTGTGTTTGGTCCCATTTTTTCAATTATTCCCTCCACACACTGTATTAATGAATAATCTACTATACTTTTCACATAACAATATTACTGAATCAGAAATAGATATTTACACAATAGTTATAATTAATATGTTGATAAACTTCTTTAATTACTTCTAAACTTCTGAAATAACAATATTTCTCTTCCTTCAACACGAAGCTTCTTCAGGTTATTTTTGAGAATAGGAAAAGAAACTTTTCTTTTTCCTCATAGAATCCGTTAAAATATACGGTAAGAGTTTTATCAATTGTTTTCCAAAAATCATGTGATAAATACTGTTACTATGATCTACTTGTTTTCCAAAAATGATGTAAAACTCTTATTGTATATTTTAATGGATTCTATGAGGAAAAAGAAAAGTTTCTTTTCCTGCCCTCAAAAAAACATCCTGAAGAAGCTTCCTGTTGAAGGTAGAGAAATATTGTTATTTTAGAAGTTTAGAAGTAATTAAAGGAGTTTATCAACATATTAAATATTCCTGAATGTTTTATTTCATTTCTCTTCTATCCCAATTTCATTATAAAGCGTGGACTGTTGCTTATTCAGTAAATATCGACTACAAATGAACTACTTCATCATAAAGCATCATTTCATCAACATTTCATCAATTCTTATTCTTCATTTTTTTCTCCCCAATTTAAATCTTTTCACAGTTTCTCAACTTAAGTTTGATTTTAAATCATTATTAGGAATTCAGTGTATTAACTAGGTTTGAGTTAAGAATGACGATTATTCCACATAAATAGGGGTGGGTAAGATAGTGTGGGTCGCAAAGAGACTTCGCGCGCGCATTTTCTAGAGGATCCCGGCGCAGTCTATTCTAAAGTAAAGGTGACTCAGAAGCAGTTGCGAAGCACTGTGGTTGGTTTACTTCTCACTATCCCTATCTTGTTTATATTGACTTTAACCAGAATTATTACTATATGAATCAGTTATATCAAGCCAATTTTCTTTTTTCTCTTCTTGAAAGAAATCTTACAATGGTTGATCTATTTTTATTACAAAGGGCTCTCCCAAATCTACAGAGAGCTTCTATTTTTCTTTGGGTGTTGAATTGGTAAAGTTTCCGAGATTTTAACGTTCACTCTGTATAGAAGCCATGGGACATTATTCGATCGCTATTACAGTTATTGCTCCTACCTTGTTTTCTTAACATAATTCATATAAGACAGACCTGTTAGTGCCACGTCCCACCAATCTATTAAAGTATCAACCAACATTCTGTGTTAAATGGGAAATAATACAACGGGGTTAGAGCTCAATTAATTTCTTCTTTTTATTTATGATTCTTGTCAGAAATGATACTGTATTTGAATCAAATATTGTTTGCAAAGTATCTATTATTTTCAAAACAACACTTTGTCTTGAGTTGTTTAGGTGGGCAAACAGCTAGAAAAGAATTGTATACACCAGGATAAACAAACAGCGGAAGAAAAAAGTAACAGATTCTTCAAAAACAAAACAGTAATAATTGTTGGTTTTAAAACAGGAATTAAACAGAATAGCAGATCCACAAATGAACAACGAGACAGTTTATGAAGCAAAATGTTCTTTAAAATTAACAAAAATTATTTAAATATTGTTTTAAACAGACCATTTATCTACTTTATTTGACTGAGTATGCGAAGTTTTGCTATTCCATTTTAACATTGTTTTCTTACTTTGTCTGTTGGTTTTATTGTTCGTTTGTCTGTGTACACTGAACGGATTTTTCGTAGAATTTGTTAAGTTGCTTATTTAATGTTGAACATAAAACAGACTCATTTACTTTGGTCTCTTGCTAGAATGGTTGAACTGATTTCTTTAAATTGTGGTTTGATGTTTATTTGTGATCGAAATCAAAATTTAAGCCCAATTATTTTAATCTCCAGTCCAGCCTCCAATCCTCAAAATTGACTTCTTAGCGCTGCAGTCAGTCCACACTATGCGATGGATAGCTAAGCGTACATCTACAGTGCAATTGATGGCAATTGAATACACGCCCAATAGCCATGACGTGACTATTTGTAAGCCAATAAGAAACAGGGCGTCCCTTAAAACACAGGAGCTCATTTAATTGACAGTTTCCCTCAAAATGTCAGAATGCAAAATATTGCAGAGCAGCGCTCGAGAAATTATTTTCAAAGTCGAGGAATTTTTCCGATTTGAGAATGAAATTTACATTCCATTGTCTAATTTAAAAGAAATACTGTTTCAATGTGTATTTCTTTGAATCCTGTAGTAGAGGCTACTGCTGCTGTCACATCTCACGTGACTTGACGCGATTTTTTTCGTACGTTGGTTGCACTTTAATAATATTTTTGTAAACATAAGACTCACTGATAAAAAAAAAATATATGTACAAGCTTAGAGAATTTTGCCAAATTTTATGAAAGAGATGATTTTAGACAACTACTATTTTTTTGTTGCAGTGGTAAAGATATAAAAGAAAAATCCCAAATTAGCTTTATGATGTCTTCTTCTGCTAAATTACTAAGTTTAAGGTGGTATGCATTGGACTCAATTGGATTATATTTCACGTAAAGAGGGTTGTCTTTGAAGCACATGTTGAAAAAACTATCACAGACCGTATGGTTATCAAAAATGTTGGAACTGCAAGCCTTCTTATGAATTTTGCAGTGAGTATACAGTTCAAAGAAAATATATCAAAATTCTTTTAGGATTAAATTGGAATACCCCAATCTATAATTTGAGAATAGAAATTGGTTTTGAAGAAATGTTTACCATTATAAATAAAATAAAAACCATTATACGCCCCTGACTCGAAATGTAAATAAATAAACTGTAAAAGGGGGAAAAAAAATAAGAATTATTCCTAAAGAATCTGAGAATTTAGGACGTGAGAAAAGAAAATTCGCTTTTCCGTATTTACATTTTTATTCAAAGTTTTATTGAAGAATTTATTTTTCTCTCCTATAAAAACTCAACAGTATTTTAAAGTGATTTTGTTTTAAAGTGATGTAACTTTCCAAATTACTTCGTAATTCCGATATTGCAGACAAGTAAAAAATTATTTCGGACAAATTTTATGGACCTTAGCTTACGCGGTCATTTCTGGCGAGATAGTTTCAGTACATTCTTGATAACACAAATGACCTTCCACTGTTTTTATTTTTATTTCAAAAATTCGGTGGAAACGTTACGTCAAAAAGCGTTATTAAATAACGTTTGAAAATATTTTTACAATTTACCCTTTTAATTTAGGCATGAAGTATTATTTTTTTAATTGAAAAATTCTACATGTTTATAAAAATTTGAATTAAAGACTGAAATGTTTGAATGGCCAAAAATACATATTTTCAAAAATCTAAGAACAATCTTTTGCAACTATCTTAGAAAGCAACCAGTTAAGCAAAGAGTTAAGATATATATTGATTAGTTTCAACTTACGAAAGTATATATATTTTATAAGGAATTGAAAATGAAACGAATAAGAAAATATTTGTATGTTAATTAATGTTTAATTTTGTAATTTACAATCGTTCTCTTCTCACTTAGTTATTTATAACAATGTTGACGTAATCTTTTGGTAATTCTCGTGACTTTCTAGAATAGAATATCAAATAAAAATAAAAGTTTAAATTCATATTAGAAGTTTAAGGAAAAATTTTGATTATCTAAAACTGGATATACAAAACATCATTAACAATGTTGATATTATAATACTTGTTGAAATTAATATAAATTTAGGAGAACCAGAACTCTTATCAACTTATAGGTTTTAATATGATTTATAATGTACGAAAAAACAAAAAAGATGGTGGTTTATTGGTTTGCTATGAAAAAACGTATGTTATAAAAGAAATGAATATTGATACAATTACTCGTAAAAATTTAACATGCACTGTAATTAATAATACAAATGATTTTGAAATAACTTTATTAGCTATTTTCAAACCACCTTATATTAATAAAAAAGATTTCTTAACTTAAGTGCAAAATATTTTAAACTATCGTCGTCCTATTGTGAAAACCACGTAAGTCAAAAAACTTAAATTTTACAGAAGGCACCAAAAACTATTTCTTTATGTTACTTTCTAAGTAATGGCGTTTATTAGGTTTGAATATAAAACAAATGGTGTTTCATAAAATTAGAATAATTCCACAACATTAATTGATTTACAAGGTATTCACTCTTAGTATGTATGTGATATCCGAGGTTTTCAATGTAAACGTTGATTTACGTGATTTTTTTTTTCGCCATTAGAGCAATTAAACACTCAGTTTTACCAACTTTTCATCAAATATAGATGACATACAATATTTTCCATCTGAAACTGCAATAAAAAAGTTTTTGAAAAATTTTGACTTACATGGTTTTTCACAATAGGACGACGCTATCTTATTTGTAATCTTGGAATGAATTTAAGGTGCTGAAGAAATTAAAAAAAAAAAAAAAATGAGAAACTAGAGCAGCACACGAGTAAATAAAGAAACGGCCGTTCCTAATTCCTTTCGATAATCGAATCAGAAAGGCATTTATTTACTCTGGTGCTGCTCTTGATTCTCATTTTATTTTATCTTATTTGTAACTTATGCAAAAAATTATGCCGTGCTTATAGTGGGAGATATAAACATTCATATAATTGACGATACAATAAATCCTGTTGTTCAGGGATGCATTGAGATTTATCATACTTTTGGCTAAACATATTCTGGTAACAAAGTCACAAGGGATATTAAGATAAATATAACTACCTCAAAAGCATGCATTGACCATGGCTTTACTAAAGCTAATGTACTTCATTTTATTGGAAACGTTATACAGACTGATATATCTGATCATTACATGATACTGTTACAACTGAAGCAAAACATAAAACCAGATAGAGAATCAAATACAGAAACAAAAACCACAGCTTCCAATAAAATTAATGAAGAGAAACCTGCCAAAAATTTGAAAGAACTCCTAGAAAAACTTATCAAATATAACATTACGATTCCTAATAAAATTAATAATCAATTAAAGAAAAAATGGCGTGGAAAAAAAGACAAACATATAATTAGAAAATCCCTTATTACAAATAGTTCGATCCCTTATAATAAAACTAACATAAAATATAAACAGCAATGGGTGACAGATGAAATATCAGAACTTATAAAAAAAAATAGTTTGGTCTTTTGTAGGACAATCAAGGAAAGAAGATAATCATAGGTTATCGATTACTACTACCAAGTATTCTCCGAAGTACAGTGCCTTCTGTTGTCCAGTGTTGTAACTAATCCAATGTTTCTGCAGAATAATTTTTTTTTTTAAATCTTGTATCTTTAAACTGTCTATACATTATTTTTGTATTATTTTATTGTTATTATTTTTTTATATTATCAATATATTATAAATTTATTTTTAAGATGTTTGTTGTTTTTTAATTCTATTTTTATTTTTAAATTTACGTATTTCAGTAATCAAATATGTGTTTCACCTTTTTTTAATGTTATCAATTGAATCAAACAAATTGGTCTCTTCCGCATATTTAGTGGCCCTGAAAAGGGCTTTTTTATTATTTATGTGAATTCTAAGAAACAGCCAATACAGAGGTTAATCTGAAAGAGGTTCAAAGCTTTCATCAAAATCACTTTCATCACTGGAATCCGAAGAAATGCTTATTAAATATTTGTAGATTTCTACATTTATGAAGAAATTCAAAGCAGTTATTAACTGCGTATATGCCTATGCGTTTCAAGATTAATACAACCCGAAGAAATGATATTTGGCAGTAATTGTTTCACAAACCACTCTTTGAAGCAGTCGCCATTCATCTCATCATGGTAATTTACTGAATTTGTCCGAGATCGAAACAAAAGCATACTCTTAGACACAAATCCGCTGCTGCTTCTAGCGTGGCATAAAATAAGCCGCTTCCCGAATGGTATTTTCCGTCCACGGGTAGCGCACTGATCGCTGTTGGCCTTTGCCGGTGTGAACCCAAGTCAAATCTCATCCAGGTAAATAACTGTTTTCCCTTCCGAACGTACCTGTTTGATTTGCCTTCAATATCTAGGTCGATGACCTACAATATCAGGCTTTTCGATGTAAAATTGCCTCATGTCAATTCTTCCGTACTTCATTCCTAGTTTCACACGAAGAATTGTTCATAATGATGTTTTTGCCTCCTGTGAATCCAATTTTCGATTGTAATTTTGAAAGAATTTTACTAATTGTTGCATATTCATTCTCTTAATAAAACATTCCAAATTTTACCTCTGGATGGGCTCTGTAAGGTCAGACCTTTGGGTCATTCCATATCAAATCATCAAGAAATTTTAGGAAATGTCACCCACCCTCACAGAAAACTTTGAAATTTTGTATAATTGAAGTTTACCTAGATATATGAACATTTCCAAAATTTAAATGTTGCAGGTTAAGTAATTTTTCAGTAATGGTCTCAAGAAGTTATATGGATCCAGGAACTCAGGTGTTCCATGGACGAGCTCCTTGATAATTTAAAAATGCAATAGGTCATACAGTTTTTGCAGTAGAACCTTGATTAAAGAGGAAAGTTTATATTTTTATGTTGATGCTTCTTTTATTGAGTAATCATAAGTTTTTTTTTAGAAAAAAAATGTAAATAATTTTTTTCAAATAAATTCGATACCTGGGCATTGTATTTTTTTTAAGGTATTGCTCCATCATAGATGCCTTTGAAAATTTTACAATATTATTATAAATCCTTCTTTATGTCACACAAAAAAAATCAGTTTGTAGAAATGATGGGAAGTGTTGAAAAAACACTATATTAAAAAAAAAAATTAAATTGATAATTTCTGACTATCATGTCACCTGTAAAATGAGCACCATAAAAAATACATATGAACAGAAGCGTCTTGTTTTAAGTAATTTAGCTGAAATGTATTCTCTCTATAAAAAAAAGTATCCTGAAGACAAAGTAGGATTTTCAAAATTTGAATCTCTTCGACCAAAACAGTGTATACTCGTATGATCATCAGGAACACCTACCATATGTGTCACCACTTACAGTCAAAATGTTAATTGCTTCTAAATTCCATTTCTATTAAAGTAAAATACCATGATCTAATGAAAACAGTAACATAATATAAATAACCGAGCCTGTATGCTCCTTCTGTGCAAAAAATGCCCCCCCCCCCTTCCCAGTTCTTTACTCAAACACACTTAAAAAATGAAATAGAAGACTATGATCCTGATGTGATGGTTCAGTACAGTCAATGGGTATCAACTGATAGAATGACTTTAAATGTTTAAATCACCACTCTATCAGAATTCTGCGATACACTAATTAAGAAACTCCACACTCTTTTATTGCTCAATCACAGTCTGATTATCTGAAAATGAAGAAAGAAACACTTGATGAAGGATCAGTGTTAATTTTAATGGATTTCAGTGAAAATCTCCATTTTGTTGTTCAAGATGAAGTACAGGGGTACCATTGGAACAATGGTAGCTGCACTCTTCACACTGTTGTTATATATTACAAAAAAGATCAACAGTTGCAAGCAAAAAATTTTTGTATCATTTCTGATGATCTAGAACATGATGTGTCCCTTGTGTATCAGACTCAGATGACTGTATTGAATTTTTTGAAGTTTGAATTTCCTGAAATTCCACTTGCTTATGCTGAATATTTCTCTGACGGATGTGCTGCACAATATAAAAATTGTAAGAATTTCAGAAATATCTGCTACCATGAACACGATTTCAATATAAAGTGCAGCTGGTCTTTTTTTTGCAACCAGCCATGGCAAATCTCCCTGCGATGGTATTGGTGGCACTGTCAAAAGACTTGTCACAAAATCAAGTTTGCAAAGACTATATAAAGATCAAATACTTACTGCATCGCAGGTATTTGAATTCTGTCGGGAAAACCTACAAGGCATTTCAGTTCTCTGTTTCAAAAGATGAAATGGTTCAAGTCAGAAATTTTCTTTCCCACGCTTTGAAAGTGCAAAAACTGTTCCTGGAACACGATCTATGCATCACATTATACCACTATCACCAACCAAGATTGGAGCAAAAAGGCTAAGCTATGATACTGATTTTAGTATCATTCATGATTTCTCTGCACTTCCGCCACTGATGCCATTATGCTCTGTGCAGCCCAACTGCTATGTTGCATTTGTATATGACTCTTCTTGGTATCTGGGGATTGTTGAGAAAGTGAATGGTGTAGAAGGAGATGTTACAGTAAGGTTCATGCATCCTCATGGACCATCCCCGTCCTTCTATTGGCCTGATAATGATGTTTGTGATGTCCCATTCTCACATATTCTATTTGAAGTTGAAATCACCACAGCAACAGGCCATACTTATTCTCTAAACATTAAGTCTTCAAGATTTGTGGAAGAAAAGTGGTCCTCATACAAAAAAATATTAAATGTGAAGCATTAAAGCATCTTGTCATACTGTATATATATATTTCCAAATGAACTTGAATGCAGATACATATCTTATATAATGTACGAGTATATTTTATAGTTTGTAGTTTTGTTGTAGTACCAAATTGCATCAAACTTTCTGCTATTATTACCAACAGAATATATATAAAGCAATAAAAATTGGCAAAAGTTCATGAAATTAAGTATAATAGCACTACACAAAATCTCAGTTCTCAACTAGGTAGTGGGTGACATGGCCTGGATGACTTGACATGGAATAACCCCTTTCTTAATAACGAACACTTGTCCTTCCAGCGCCGCCATCTTTTCTGAAACTCTGCGTTTCACAATTTCCAGGAATAACTAAAGGATTCCCCCTATTCCCGTTTTTACCATATCTTCTTTCTTTGTCTGAAGTTTAAACAACATTGGGAAGTAATCAATAAAATCCTATGCAGAAAAACGAAACAAAAAAATAATAAAGAAATTATTAAACTACAAAATAGTCTGCAAACTGAAAACAATGCAAAGCAATTGGCCAATATGTTTTGTTTTGCCGGCACTTTGCAAACAATAGTAACAATGAAAATAGTTTGCATAATAAATTCAATATTGCAAATGAAAAAAAAGACCTGCCGAGAAAAAACAAATGAACATGAAATCTTCAATATAATAAATAAACTAAAAAACACAACTACCAAAGGAATTGATAACTTAGATAAATACACCTTAAAAAACAATATACAAATTTTCTCTGAGATAATCACTGTCCTCATAAATAACATTATAGGTACAGAAATATATCCTGATAATCTAAAAATATCTAGAATTATTCCAATATTTAAGAAGGGAGACTTCAGAAACTTGGATAATTACAGACCGATTGCTATTCAGCCAATAATTAATAAAATCATAGAAAATTATCTGTCAATAAAACTCAAAAACTTCTTGTATAAACACAACATAATACATAAAGAACAATATGAATATCAGGCAAACAATAGCACCATCAAACTACTTGAAAACTTAAATGATCAAATTCATTACCACCTAAATAAAAATAAATTTGTACTAATGCTTTCCATTGACCTTAGCAAAGCTTTCGATGTCATTGATATTCAAATTCTATTTGAGAAATTACAACTAATCGGAATTAGAGGAAAAATATTAAACATTCTAAAACATTACTTCGAAAACAGAAAAATATATGTTCAAATTAATAATTTTAACAGCAAAAAAGAAAAAACAAATAAAGGAGTTCCACAAGGATCCAATTTAGGACCAACACTTTTAATCATTTATATCAATGATTTATTTGGAATTATTAAAAACTGCCACAGACACATATATGCCGATGATATTCTTATATACACGGCTAATGCCGTGCTGGCGTGGTCGTGCGGTCTCGGCGGCGGCCAGCCGAGGCGTCCAATGCGCCAGTTCCTGGGTTCGAATCCTGGCAGTGGCATGGGTGTTTCACTTTCCTTTCTTGTGCGTTGTCCGTTTCTTCCCTTGGGGTTGGCGCCCCCTTGCGGTATCTAGCCTAAACTCCTCTGGTAGGAGAGCGTCCATACCCAGTATTGGGTGTTACGGGCTATATAAGATAAGATATACACGGCTAATAATAATATCAAAACAGCACAGAAAACAATACAAGAAAATTTCGTTAACATTCAAAAGTTGACTCACAATAACAAACTTATTATTAACGAAAATAAAACTAAACTCCTCATTAATCCTAAAAAGAAACTTCCTAAAGAAAAGCCTATAATTTTATATCACTCAGTAAAATGTTTGCTAAAAGAGCATGAATACTGCATAAAATGCAAAGAAATCGAACAAGTGGACGAACTTCAATACCTTGGATTAACAATAAATAAAACTTATACATGGTCAAATCATATCAAAAACTTACACAAAAAAATTAATGTTCTCTCTTAAATATTCTTCCACATCAAAGATAGTTTAAATTAGAAAACTCCATCTACGGATAAATTTCATTTTATTACTGGTGATATTTCGCGGAGAATACCATCTTCCCGCTTTTTCAAACCGTTTTAAATAACAAAGATTAACTTCCATTACATTCACTGGTTTGCACGATACAGAAATATTATATTACAATAATTAAAGACATTTTTATAAAATCAATTTATAAATACAGAAATATATCCTGATAATCTAAAAATATCTAGAATTATTCCAATATTTAAGAAGGGAGACTTCAGAAACTTGGATAATTACAGACCGATTGCTATTCAGCCAATAATTAATAAAATCATAGAAAATTATCTGTCAATAAAACTCAAAAACTTAATATAATATGTCTGTATCGTGCAAACCAGTGAATGTATTGGAAGTTAATCTTTGTTATTTAAAACGGTTTGAAAAAGCGGGAAGATGGTATTCTCCGCGAAATATCACCAGTAATAAAATGAAATTTATCCATAGATGGAGTTTTCTAATTTAATTTAATAGGAGTACAAGATAGAATATGAAGTACAAAGATAGTTTACCCACAAAGATTAAAATGATGATTTACCATGCATTCTTCGACTCAATAATTAATTATGCACCTGATATTTGAGCTAATACAACAGATACTGAATTAAAAAATATAAATACACTACAAAATAAAATAATAAAATTAGTTCTTTCTAAA